>JAVJIF010026817.1:0-52116 GCA_038442645.1 Agave tequilana | reverse complement strand
CTCCGGATGAGCTAGCTTCAACTGCGAGCTCATATGGTCATTTTTACCATTTAAATCTCAGCACGAGATTGATGTGATCATTATCACATTTTAGCAGTTGCTTGCCGTGATCGAATCACTCCTCAATCAATGGAGAGGATCAATTGGAGAGGATCAAGAGAAATCCTTAAAAACAACTGGAGAAAATCAAGAGATTAATATAACAACCCTAAGCCAGCTGGCTAATTAACTTCGCCAGCATGGCTAGCTTCGTAGAAGCTATGTTAACTTCACAGCGAAGGTACTCTGGCTTCTCAGCGAAGCTAGACTGTGCTGATTTTTAGGGGAGCTGTTACACCCTTGAGGCCTATAAATAGCCCAATGCAGGGCTGATTCTAAAAAAGAGAGAAGGCTGGAGACTTTGGCTGAAAAATTTGGAAGAAAGTTGATCTTCTTAAAGAGAGGTTTCATAAGAAATCACTCTTTTAGCTTTCGGACTTTTCTCAGAACTTTGCTTCTCTTTTAGGATGCTAATACTCTTACGATCTTTTTTTTCTCAAAAGATTTCTAGATAAAACAAGAAGAAAATTCTTAGGCAGAAGATTCGAAGACTCAATCATTCGAATCGTCAATAGAGCAAAGTGGTCGCGTGCTGACCTGATTTCTAGCGGCACACTTCCCCAGAAATCTCAATAGAAGATTCTTATAATTTTCTTTTTACTTGTAATTTTCTACAAATTTTGTAAAGTTTTCCCCTTTCGACAATCACCACCTAATGAGATCTGATCAGTCGAACGAGACAGTGGGAGTCACATCAGCAACCATCAATTGAAGTCAGTCAACCAAGAGAGATCATCATCGACTGACATGTCTGCAACCAGCAATCAGATGAGTGACCAAAGTATTCAAACTGATGTTTACTTCTGGTCGATCCTCAAGCGGCTGTCAGCGAAGCAAAACCCCGAGGACAACAAATTAGTTTTAAAGCCTATTTCGCTAATTCATCCAAAAGAAAAGAAATCAAAACTCATGCTCATTGCAATCGAGGCCAGTTTTTTTTTGGAATCAAGGGAAATAAGCAAAGCCTAGCCCTAGAAAAAGTTTCTCCAACTATCGAAATTTATGAGGAGATAGACCAATCAATGGAAGAGTGCAATGGGAATTGTGCACGACAAGCTCATGGAAATATTATCACCCATGAAAGATAATCAGCATCATGGTACATTTATTCTTCATAGTTTCGAAGATCCTTTCATGCGAAAGAATAGTGCCAAAGACAAAAGTTTTAAATTCTTCAACTTTGTATCACCTACTATCAGTACGTGGGCGCAACATGTTTTACAATGTATGCTAAATTTCATTTCCAATCTACTTTAAAAGATCTTCTTCATGGAAGCAAACCAATGAATTATGGGGCAGGATGCATATGTATGGTTGGATAATAGAGGAGCACCAACCAATCACCTTCTCTTAAGTCGAGTTATCAAAACCACCACCATCTCCACCTTCTTTTATCTTCTTCAAATTAACCACCACACCACCACCTTTGCCACTCCAACATCACCCCCACAACACCCTACTCTTCCTCCTCCTCCCATCCCTTCAATTTCTCCACCACCACCTCAAATCACCCATCTCCATCATCACCACAGCTCTTTTCCACCTCCAAACCCAAAAACTCCCTTTCCCCCTTGTTTTGGGGTGGCCGGCGCCACCCCTAGGCTGAGTGCCGCTGGCGGCCTGTGGGCGACCAGGGTGGCCCTGTGCGGGTTATAGGAGGGGGCGACAGCCCCCCTCTCTCTTTTCTCTCTTTTCCCTCTCTAACTATCTCCTTGTCTCTCTCCCCCTCCCCTTCTCTGTTGAATGCCGCCGGCGGCCAGGCTGGCGAGGCCCCCTGGGCCCACGGGTCCCGTGGGCCCTCCTTGATCAGGGGCAGCGTGAGCAGCCCCGGCTCTCTCTCTCTCTCTCATCTCTCTCTACCGTATCTCTCTCTCTTTCCAGCTTTCTCTCTCTCCGTTTCTCTCCTCTCTCTTCTCTCTCATCTCTTTCTTTCTCTAAATCTCCCTCTCTCTAGACTTTCTTTCTCTTTCTCTCTCTACCTCTCTCTCCTTTTTCTTTCTCTCTCTAAAATAATTATAATATATATATATTTATTTATTTATTATAATTTGGCGTGTGCGCGAGTTTCTGGGATTTCAGAGTTTTCGGTTTTCTGGAGATTTAGGTGAGTGTCCTCGCCTCCTTTTGGTGTCCCGCTTCATCGGGTCGACGTGTATTTATTTCGTATTAAATGTATTTGTATTGGCGGTTGCCCCTGTATTTGTTGTGGCCAAGTGCCCGTGATTGTACTTGTATATGCCTGTGACGAATGCTTGTGTTAGGATAGTTTCCTTCTTGCATAATATCATGCATGTGATATACTATTTTTACTGTTTTATACCATGCGTGGCCGACCCTTCGTGGTCGTTAGCCTCCGGGCTTCCTACTTGGCCTCCGGGCCCTTTCAGCTTTCGGGCTTTCTACTTGGCCTCTGGCCCATCAGCCTTCGGGCTTCTTCACTCCACGGTAGTGTAGATGTTTAACGCTTGTATGTATGCTCGTGTGGTACTAACATCTCGTGCAGGTACTCTTGCACCGACTCTGGGTTTCTGCCCACTCCCAGAATGGCTACACAATGGTTTCAGGCCTGTACCCTTATGGGTTTCGTGGTAGCTACCACGAGAGTGCGCTTACACTCTGAGCGTATTTAGCCTCCCGGCTTTCCCTATTACCTCGAAAGAGAAGTGCGTTTAGACCATTAGGTCTTTCAGCTCCGCCTGGTAGGCGTGCTTAGCGCTCAGCACTTTATCACAATATTCGTCTAGGCGAGATGCTGCTGGATTTTCTACTCGCACTTTAAACCGAGTCGTCGTCCAGTAACCTCGCCTGGCGCTCCAGTGTTAAACATTATTTGTTGTCCATACCTCCAGCTTTCTTAGCTCAACTTGATTGTGCTCAGGTATTACTCTATCACTTGCCATGTACATACTTGTTATGTTAAGACTTGACATACTATTACTTGACACATGTCATCTACATGCTCACACCTGACACCTATCTGTATCACTTAACAGCTGATGTGTTATCTCTTGACACCCGACATGCTATTACTTGACACCTACTCATGTTATATCACTGCCTCCTGTCATGACATGACTTATTACTGTCACCTATTTGAACACTAGTTTTTGACATATTAAAACTTGATACCAGTTATGATTAACTCTCTACTCATGATTATCACATTACGGGAATGTAGTACCTGATCTCTTGTTATGGACTCCCGTTATGCATGTTATGACTCTCGTTATGCATGTTATGTACTCCTGTTATGATCAGTTATATTCCTACTCATTCCCATAATCTGATAATTATGTTTAATAAGCTATAAAAAGAACAACCTACACGGAGAAAGGGGGGAAGTGATGGATGCCGGTATGATGCCTTGCTTATAGTAGTGGAATACTAAAACTGACGAATCGTGTTAGGAGAATTTCAGGCCCCCACAAGATGCATGTTAGGGGGATTTCAGGCCCCCAATGGCTCCCGGGACGGACGAGAACTACTATAAGTATGAGCTATCAGTTCTTCATCAGCTTTCAAGAACCAATCTCGGCTTGCTCATATATGGATGTATGTGTGTTGAGATGTATACCAGGACACATACCTAGATATATGGGTCAGAAGAGTAAAAAAATAATAAAAGATGTCACTATGTACCTGTTGTATGCTTTGCCATTTTTGCTTCCATCGGATTTTACATCATATTTTCGATTTTATGATTATTATTATATTAGCTGCTCATATCCTATTACACTAGTCTGCTACTCTTATCTTATCATACCATGAGTATTCCGGCTTGATATCACTTGCTATATATCAACTTGCTCCCGCATGCATGTGCTTACGACACGATTTTCAAATGCATGTTTATGATTCAGATTTATCGATACACGAGTGTTTATCTATGCACGCCACTTGGCATTCACATCACCACTCGTTAGGGAGTTCTGACTCCCCCGGATCCTCATGTCCAGGTCCTGCAGCTTGGAGCGTGTGGATTCTCCTAGTTGCTGACCTGAGATACGCAGCAGCGGTAGCATGGATCATCGGCAGACCGTCTAGAGCCCCATCCTTCTAGACCCCTTACTCGGCTCAAGAGTTTTCCTGTGAGGACTCTGAGCCTCATTTTGTACTGTTCATACTTGTATACTCCTTTGTATTCTCGTATTTGTGCCTATCGATGATGTATATTCTTGTAATATTTGTCACATCTGGTGATAACTTTGTAATTGTACTATTATGTTGGAATGTATAATGTATCACGTGCTTTCGTACTCTGATTCTTATCTGTATTGATGCTTAGCGTATATACGTGAGGGTATTTCTGACCTGCGTATATATGTCGCAGTAACATCTCCGTACCTGCGGGATCGGGGCATTACAGGATGGTATCAGAACCTAAGCTCTCACATTCTCAGTACGTCCAGATGGCAAATTAATGGTAAAGAAATTGCAACTGGAATGCATGAGTCCTGGTTATACAGTCCACCTATAAGTACAGAGTTATCTATTCTTTCTTGATCATCCTTCCGTTGATTCCTAATCCCTTCTGTAATATCCCTAGTCAGGAATACTGTATTTTATTTTTCTAAAGTATTTAATTTAATTCACTGATTAATTTTATTATTATTATTAATTATATTGATTTATGAACTTATTGCATTATTAAATAAATAAATTTTTTGCATTGGTGAATGACACTTTGGCTTTATATACTATTGCCATTATTTCTTATCAGTATTTTTAATTACTTATTACTATTAGTATTATTATTATTAATATTGTTAGTGTTTATTAATATTACTACTCATTATTATGATTATTATTTATTATCATTAATAGTATTATTGTTACTACTAAGTGTGATTATTATCATTTGTTAAGATTATCATTTAGTTAATGTTATTATTACTTGATTTACTATTATTATTACTAATTATTTCTTATTGTTACTATTATTTATTATTATTTGTTTAATAGTAGTATTATTCCTTTTCCTTCCCCTTGATTCTATACCCATTAACCCGTATCCTTTATCTATGGTCCTACCCATTATCTGATCCATACCCACTTCTATTTCATTGATTCCTAATCCTACCCGTTAACCCAATACCCTATATCTCATAACCATTAGTCTATTTCTTGATCCATACCCACATCCAATAGGCCATCTCTACCCAACCCGTTATTACTTATCCATACCCATACCCGTTAACTCTTTTAGCCCATTATCAAACCATTACCCTATAATCTTAACCACATTCAAATCCATTAACCCGAAACCCAAGACAAATTCTCTTATATAAAAATCCTAACTAACCCCCCTAAATCACAAATCCCAATCTAATCCCCTTCAAAATCTCCTCTCCATAACAAAACATTAATCCTTCTCCCTTTCCTCCTTTTACACAGCAACAGCACACCAAACACAGCCGCCCTTCCCTTGCCTGGCCGAGCAACCCCGCAAGCAAGGCAGCTCCCTCCTCCTTGGCCCCTTGCAGGCCACGTATTCCAGCAACAATCAAGCCGCCCTCCATCTCGATTTCAGCCCCCAGCCGCCCCATTGCAGATCCAGCACGAGAGGCAGCGCAGCAGTCCAGCGCAGCAGCACGGATGCAGCCTGGGATCTCCACCTTCCCTCTGGCTGAGCGGCCTTCGGCAACAGCAGCCCTGGATCCCCTGCAGATCCAACGCGCCTGCAGGCCATCCCCCACGGCGCGCACAGCAGCCAGCAGGCCGAACTACCTCCAGCGCCTCCTACAGACCAGCGTACCAATGCCAACAGCAGCCCGACAGCTCTCTACTGTGAGTGTCTCTATTTCCCTCTCTATTCATTTAACAGTATGTGTGTGTGATTACATTAATTGCTATCATGATAAATTATGTGAGTGCATATGTACATGTATTTGTGTGAGTTCTCAATTCTCACTCTCTTCATTTATGTGGTGTGCGTGCGTTGATTTGGCTTGTATATGAGATTAATAGACATACAAGAAAGAGTTGGGTATAATATGAATGTATATATTAATTCATGTGAGTTGATCTCTCCCTCTCGGTGTTTATTATGTGTTTGTTTTAATGTTTGCAAGATTGGGAATATGTGTAGGTTCATTTCAATTGCAGGTTTGCAGGATTATCAGTCGACTTGCCCATTTTGTTAGTCGACTAATACCCCTATTAATCGACTTACCATAGTCCTTTAGTCGACTAGGTTTCCATTGAGAATAGTTGTGACTCTCTGTTCGTTGACTGTAGGCAGTATAGTCGACTTGCATTTACTATAGTCGACTAGTACTCTTATATCAGTCGACTTATCATAGCTATAGTCAACTAGGTGTTGGTTCTGTAGATGTACTCTCTGTTGCTGACCAATACTTATACTAGTCGACTTGCTTTCCTGTTAGTCGACTAGTACCTTTTATAGTCGACTTATCGTATTTGTTAGTCGACTAACCCACTACCCTAATCGACTTGCTCCTCCCCTAGTCGACTAACTCTTGTTCTGCTGTTTGAGATTCTTATGGATTGAGGACGTTACCCTATTGTGATGATCTTAGCTATAGTTGGATGGATCTGGTTTGAGGAATAGGTATTGATTGAATTGACCTGACCTGATAGATCTCAGATATATATCGGATATGTTACTTGACTTTGGGATCCTGTGATTGACCTTGATAGAGTGAGAGTGTGTGATAATCTTGATCGAATTGAAATATAAGGATTTGATTATGTGTATCAGAACATGTAGTATTTCAGTTATTAAGAGTTGGATATATCGGCGACTCAGAGAATTTATATATCGATGACTTGGGGATCGGAGTAGATTGATAGGGAGAGACTGATTATTGATATATTGAGACGGTGGTTTATCATACCAGATTAGTAATACGAATTGATAATTGATGTTTACGATGATTGCATAGAGACTGTTGGTTGATAGATTAATTACTAATTTTAGTGCAGATGGATGTGAGATATTGACCGGTTCTACATTAGACTGTCCATTGAACAGTATCTGGATTCGTTATTGTATGGATTCATGTTATTGAAAGTTACTGGGAATATTGTTGGACCGTAACACTTTCATTGTTCTATTGTTCTACCGCTTACACGGTAATATGTTCACATTGTTATTGTTACATTGATATTGTTATTGTCACCATATCGTCCCAGTAATCGAAATGACAAGAATATTGATTGTATAAATAATAATGTAAATTGACAACTTACACTGGGATTGGGAAAATGATGGAGGAGACAGCGTTTGTATTTTGGGTGGACCTAGGATACAGGTTGCGCAGCCGAGATACGGTTCCACTGTAGGGTTCCGGGGGATGACTGACATCCCGTATTGTTCATATTGTCATTGTTATTGACACATTGTTATTGTTATTGTTATTGACTACCTAGCAGTAGGACCTGGTTCAGCGCTAAGTGATTGGCCGTGGTTCCAGGTATGTACGGAACCCACCTAAAGCATGGACAATATCTCTTCCATTAATTTTAATAACTTAGGACGTTGATTGACACGTGTGGTAGGCGTAGTATGAGATGCGTCTATTACAGGTGGCAATTGGTGTTCGCTGACATAATAAATGATAATGAACTGTTAATGCATTGTGACTGACCTTAATCACCTGATTGTACATATATATCACTATGATAGACATATGATTGTAATACCAGATTTATATACCAGATTAGTGATATTGCTAGGAACACATCTAGACATCAGTTGTTTGTTACAGTTATTTTACTTATCTTTTATCTGCACGCTTATTCATGTTATTATTATTCAGTTGTTCGTTTATTATGTTATTTAGTTATCTTATGACTGCAGTTTATATTGCTATTATTTTGCGCACATTGTTATATGCACGAGTTCTTCTCTTTACACACACACACTCACCAGGTCACTTTCTGACGACCCTAGATTTGCACGTCCAGATATTGGACGCTTTGTTCCTATTGTGCAGGTGTTCGATGAGACTGTACGCTTCGCGAAGAGCTGGAGCTTCTCCCTATTTGATTCTGGTATTATTATCTTTCTTGTCTTCATATTATTTCCTGATTCTTGTTATATCAGATTCATTTGTTATTCCAGTTCTTTATTCATATGATATCATGCGTGGATGTTTATATGTATTATTGCAGTGGTCGTTGACTCATTATAGCATAAACTTATAGCTTGTTTCAGGTTACCTTAGGCTTAGCACGTATATGTGAGGTATTTTCCTTACGTATATGTGTCGCCGACTCTCGTCGTGTCTCCGCTTCAGCGTATTTTGGGAAGCGGGACGTGACACCTTCCATCTTTTCACTGTTTTGGTTTTTCGAAGCCTTTATGTCAACTTAAGATATGGATAGACTAGAGAGGTAGCGGCTGACACTGAATGAAGCTATTATATGATCTCTTCGGCCAACTCGATGAAGTTCGGGTATTCTCAGAATTGATCCACGATTGGGTTATCTTTCAGAAGTCGGTATTCGGATATTTCTACGGTTATTTTCTATTCTTGGCTATAACCTTTAGAGTGATCGATACCTGATATTCAGAATTCTTAACTATCGGTCTCTTTATTATGCTCCGTATTATCAGGGTTTTCTTCACCTTCGGTATTCTGGCTTATTCTCGGAGTAATATTAAGTATGCAGTACATCGGGAATTCTATTGCAAAGCTGTGTTATCGGGTCTGTATTATTTAGCACCTTTCGAAGATCTATACAACAAGAAGTGCAGAAGATGTCTATACTCCAATTATTATTCAGTCGACTTGGGAGCCCTACCTACTGTGATTCATATCTTAATTGGTATAATTCATGTCCATGTCCTCTTTGTGTTTATTTTACCTCTTATCGAAATTGCAAGGACACAATTTTTGTAAGGTGGATGGAATGTAACACCGGCTCCCGGAATACGTACTTAGTTGCGTATTCAAATTTTTTGATCGTATTTATCAATTTACTTTCTGTATTTGTTTTGTATTATGACCTATTTATATGATCGTTTTGCCTTAGATCTGGATTCGTGGATTCGGAGTCAGCACTACTCTGAACCAAGGACCGATCCTAGGGTATTACTCAATTTGATCTTTTTCGGTATTTAGATTTAACCGATTTCAGTTTCAAACATCATTTTTCAATATTTTAGATTTTCTATGATTTTCTGAAATTTTTCTGAATTAAATTGAAAATCTTCAAAACCGTTGTCGACCAGTGCCGCTGACCGATTCTCAGATTTTTAATTTACAAACGGAATAGAATTTTTAGAAACGACTTTTCACATTATTTCTTAAAATCATATTTTCTATCTAAATACTTTTTCTGAGAATTTTCTAAATTTATCAAAATTTCACCGGATTTGGTGTCGGTCAGTATCGCTAGTTGATTCCAGAATTTTTAGTTTACAATTGGAATTGAATTTATAGATTCCGCTTTCATGTTACTTCTTAGAATCCTATTTTATTCTTTAATGCATTTTCTGAAATTTTTCAGAATTTATCAAAATCTGACCGACCCGGTGTAGACTAGTATCGACTGTTGACTTTAGATTTTTAATTTGAAAATGAGATTTTATTTCTGAAAACTGATTTCGTATTATTCATCAGGATGATGTTTTCTACCTCTGATTATTTTTGAAAATTTTTCTGGAACAGTCGATATTTTCTGACCTTATTATAATATTATATTTTTTTTGAAATCTTTCCTTTCCTTTCTTTCTTTCTTTCCTTTCTTTTCCCCCATCACTCCACCCGCCGACCTAGCCCACATGGGCCCGGTCACATCCCCAACCCCCCTTCACATCCATCTCTCTTTCTCATGAATCTTTCTCTTTTTCCTTTCCTTTTCTTTTCCTTTTACTTTCTCCTTCTCCCTTCTCTTCTTCATCTTTCTCTTCTTCTCCTTCTTCTCCATTTTGGCTGACGCCCCAACCGAGCCCAACTCCAGCGCTACGGTAACCACCTCCGGTGAGAACACCCCCACTCCGGCCACCTTTTCCCATCTCCAACAACAACTTCAACTCCAACAACAACTTCAACACCACCATCTCCATCTCCATCCTCCTCAAAACCACCACCTTCTTCTCTTCTTCAAATTAACCACCACCACCACCTTCTTCTCCACTCCAACTTCACCCCCACAACACCCTACTCCTCCTCCTCCTCCCATCCCCTTTAATTTATCAACCACCACCTCAAATCACCACCAAAATCACCATCTCCACCACCACAACAACTCTTCTCCACCTCCAAACCCAAAAACTCCCTTTCCCCCTTCTTTTTAGGGTGGCCGGCGCCACCCCTAGGCTGAGCACCGCCGGCGGCCCGTGGGCAGCCAGGGTGGCCCCCTGTGCGCGGGTAGAGGAGGAGGCGACAGCCACCTCTCTCTTTTCTCTCTTTTCCCTCTCTAATTCTCTTCTTGTCTCTCTCTCCCCCTCCCCTTCTTTGTTGGATGCCGTCGGCGGCCAAAGCCGCCGCCGGCCAGCTTCCAAACCGGCAGAGGGCCGGCCAGGCACCTTGGGCCCACGGGTCCCCGTGGGCCCTCCTTGATCAGGGCTGCGTGAGCAGCCCCGGCTCTCTCTCTCTCTTTTTCTAGCTTTCTCTCTTTGTTTCTCTCTCTTTCTTTCTTTCTCTCTCATCTCTTTCTCTCTCTAAATCTCCCTCTCTCTAGACTTTCTCTCTTTCTCTCTCTACCTCTTTCTCTCTATTCTCTCTCTCCTCTTTTTTTCTCTCTCTAAAATAATTATATATAATTTATTTATTATAATTTGGCGCGTGCGGGAGTTCCGGGGATTTTAGAGTTTTTGGCTTTTCTGGAGATTTAGGCGAGTGTCCTCGCCTCCTTTTGGTGTCCCCGCTTCGTCGGGTCGACGTGTATTTATTTCGTATTTAAATGTATTTGTTTTGGCGGTGCCCCTGTACTTGTATGTGGCCAAGTGCCCGTGATTGTACTTGTATATGCCTGTGACGAATGCTTGTGTTAGGGTAGTTTCCTTCTTTCATATATACCATGCCTGTGATGTACTATTTTTACTGCTTTATACCATGCGTGGTCGACCCTTCGTGGTTGTTAGCCTTCGGGCTTCCTACTTGGCCTCCGGGCCCTTTCAGCTTTCGGGCTTTCTACTCGGCCTCTGGGCCCTATCAGCCTCCGGGTTTCATCACTCCACGATAGTGTAGATATTATCACGTTTGTATATATGCTCGTGTGGTACTAATATCTCGTGCAGGTACTCTTATACCGACTCTAGGTTTCTACCCACTCCCAGGATGGCTACCCAATGGTTTCAGGCATATACCCTTATAGGTTTCGTGGTAGCTACCGAGAGTGCGCTTACACCCTGAGCGTACTTTAGCCTCCGAGTTTTTGCCCATTACCTCGAAAGAGAAGTGCATTTAAACCGTCAGGTCTTTCAGCTCCGCCTGGTAGGCGTGCTTAGCGCTCAGCGCTTTACCACTAGATTCGTCTAGGCGAGATGCTGCCGGATTTTCAACTCGCACTTTAAACCGAGTCATCTCGGTAACCTCGCCTAGCGCTCTAGTGTTAACACTGTTTGCTATCCATACCTCCAGCTTGCTTAGCTCCACTTAATTGTGCTCAGCCATTACTCTATCACTTGCCATGTACATACTTGTTATGTTAACACTTGACATACTATTACTTGACACATGTCTTCTACATGCTCACACCTGACACCTATCTGTATCACTTAACAACTGATGTGTTATCTCCTGACACCTGACATGCTATTACTTAAACACCTGCTCGAGTTATATCACCTGCCTCCTGTCATGACATGACTTATTACCTGTCACCTACCTGAACACTGGTTATTGACATGTTAAAACTTGATACCAGTTATGATTAACTCTCTACTCATGATTATTACATTACGGGAATGTAGTACCAATATCTTGTTATGCACTCCCGTTATGCTTGTTATAACTCCAGTTATGCATGTTATGTACTCCTGTTATGACCAGTTAGGTTCCTACTCATTCCCGTAATCTGATAATTATGTTTAATAAGTTATAAAAAGGACAACCTACACGGGGGGAAAGGGAGGAAGTGATGGATGCCGGTATGATGCCTTGCTTATAGTAGTGGAATATTAAAACTGAAGATTCATGTTAGGGGAATTTCAGACCCCCAGAAGATGCGTGTTAGGGGATTTCAGGCCCCAATGGCTGTATCCCGGGCGGACGAGAACTACTATAAGTATGAGCTATCAGTTCTTCATCAGCTTCCAAGAACCAACCTCGGTTTGCTTATATATGGATGTATGTGTGTTGAGATGTACACCAGGACACATATCTAAATATATGGGTCGGACGAGTAATAATAATAAAAGATGCCACTATGTACATGTTATATGCTTGTCATGTTTGCTTCCATCGGGTTTTACATCAGATTTTCAGTTTTACGATTATTATTATATTAGCTGCTCATATCCTGCTTTACCACTTGTATTCTATTACACCAGTCTCCTGCTCTTATGTTATCATACCATGAGTATTCCGGCTTGATATCACTTGCTATATATCTACTTGCTCCCGCATGCTTGTGCTCACGACACAGTTTTCAAACGCATGTTTATGATTCACATTTATCGGTACACGAGTGTTTATCTATGCACGTCACTTGGCATTCGCATCACCACTCGTTAGGGGAGTTCTAACTCCCCTGAATCCTCATGTCCTGGTCTTGGAGCTTGGAGCGTGTGGATTCTCCCAGTTGCTGACCTAAGATACGCAGCGGTAGCGTGAATCATCGGCAGACCGTCCAGAGCCCCATCATTCCAGACCCCCTTGCTCGGTTCTAGAGTTTTCCTGTGAGAACTCTGAGCCTCCTTTTATACTGTTCATACTTGTATACTCCTTTGTATTCTCGTATTTGCGCCTATGGTGATGTAATATTCTTTTAATATTTGTCACGTCTGATGATAACTTTGTAATTGTACTATTATGTTGGAATGTATAATGCACCACGTGCTTCCGTACTCTGATTCTTGTCTATATTGATGCTTAGCGTATATACATGAGAGTATTTCTGACCTCTGTATATACCTCGCAGTAACGTCTCCGTACCCGCGGGATCGGGGCGTTACAAAGACTAAATTTTAGAGACTCTAAAAATTCTAAACCAACTCAACTTTGACTTTCCTATTTTCATGAGGATTTGAATTATGATTTCAACAAGTCACAAATTAGTAAATATGTAGAGCGAGTACTGAGCACAATTACTGCATGACTTTAAGCAACTCCAAAGTCAGACGTAAGAGTTTAAGGTGTCACCCATGTTCAAAGAAGCTAATGGAGGAGTTGATTGGTTAGCGAACACAGGTCGTTGGGTTAGTGGGGAAAATAGAACTCTGAATGATGTACTGTAGGGTATAAGATGCAGTTGCAAGTTCTACAACAACAATAACAACAATAACAACAACTAAGCCATTGTCCTAAGTATTTGGGATAGGCTACATGAACCAAAAGAGAATTACGTCGGATCGGGCACATGGATTAGCTTTCTCCACTCATTCATATCGAGCAATATGCCTTCACTAAGACCTTTAACCTCTATATCATGTCGTATTACCTCCATCCATATTTTCTTCAGTCTCCCCAGCGCTCTTTTAACTTGCCCTAATTTGATATGCTCTACTCGTCGGACTGGCGCATCTGTAGGTGTACAGCGCACATGATCAAACCATCGTAGGCGATTTTTTCTCATCTTCTCTTCTATAGAAGGTACACCTATCTTAGTATGAATATTCTCATTTCTAACCTTATCTCTCCTCGTATTATCACACATCCAACGAGCATGTGCATCACTGCTACACTCATCTTCTAGGCATGATATCTCTTTATAGCCTAACATTCTGTGCCATATAACAAAGCTGGCCTAATAGCAGTCCGATAAAACTTTTCTTTCAACCATAACGAAATGTTATAATCACATAAAACTCCTGTTGCGCTCCTCCATTTCAACCAGCCGTCTTGGATCCTATGATTGACCTCACTATTTATCTCCTCATCCTTTTAGATAATAAAACCCAAGTACTTAAAATGACTGCTCATCAGTATTTCTTGTCCATCTAGTCTCACAATACTATAATCTTGAATTCTCTATTTACTGAATTTACACTCCATTTACTCTGTTTTGGCCCTATTTAATCTAAAACCTCAAGATTCTAGAGTTTACCTTCATAGCTCTAATTGGCATTTACCTAGCTCTCGTCTCATCGACTAGGACAATATCATTAGCAAATAGCATATACTATGGTATCTCATCCTGAATAACTCTAGTAAGCTCATCCATCACCATGACAAATAGGAATGGACTCAATGCAAATCCTTGATGCAATCCAATTGTAATAGAAAAATCACTTGTTATGCCTCCATAATTTCTGACATTTACCACTACTTCATCGTACATATCTTTAATTATGTCAATATATTTGATAGGGACTGCCTTTTTCATCAATGTCCACCATAATACCTCTCTTGGCACCAAATCATAAGCTTTTTCTAAATTAATAAAGACCATATGCAAATTTCTCTTACTCTCTCAAAATCGTTCTATAAGTTGATGAAGCAAATGAATAGTCTCTGTCGTCGATCACCCTGACATGAACCCAAACTGATTCTCTGATATTTTAACATTCTGCCTTAATCTGCGTTCAATTATCCTTTTTCAAAAACTTCATGGTGTGACACATGAGTTTTATTCCACGATAGTTTGAACAACTCTGGATATCACCCTTCTTCTTAGAGAGAGGTACTAATGTACTCTTCCTCCACTCATTTGACATCTTTTTAGTTAGCCAGATCTTGTTAAAGCTCACTTCTTCTAAGCATCTTCATACCTCAATAGGAATTCCATCCGGGCCAACAGCTTTCCTTGACTTCCTCCTCTTCAAGGCCTCTTTAACTTCATATTCGCTAATTCTGCGCATATAATTACGATTCATATCCTGGCGCTGAATGGTAAGGTCTTCCAAATCTTGAGTAAAACTACCATTGAACAATTTGTCAAAACACTCTCTTCATCTTTTTTTGATTTCTTCATCTCGAACTAAAACCTTCTGATCCTCATCTTTGACACACCTCACAGTACATAAGTCTCTAGTCTTTCTCTCCCTTATTCGAGCAATTCTATATATATCCTTTTCAACCTCTTTAGTGCCCAACTTCTCATACACTTTTTTGTACACTTTAGCTATTGCATTCTGAATAGCTTTCTTAGCCTTCTTCTTGGCTAGCTTATACCTCTCAAAACTCACTCCATCACAATTTTTCTTCAAATCTCTGTAAGAGTCTCATTTGATCTTAATGACAGCTTTTCGCTCTTCATTCTACCATGATGCGTCCTTACATAGGAGAGCACCATCCCGTGACTCATACAAGTATATCTTTATCTACTCTTTTAATGCATCTAGCAATTTTGTTTCATGTTGTATTGGGATCATCTCGGGCTTTCCAATCTACTTCATGGTGCTCGATCTACAAAAACTCCTTGGTTACCTTCTTTTAGCCATCACCACTTAATCTTAGGATTTAACTTATATTTAATCTTTCTAAATCTCCTTCTAATTTGAATATCTAAAATTAAAAGTTTATGTTGGGTTACTACACTCTCACCCGGTACTGCCTTATAATCCATACAACAACCTCTATCTACTTTTCCAGTTAAAAAGAAATCTATTTGGCTAGCACTTGATCCACTTCTAAAAGTAATCAAGTGAGACTCTCTCTTCCTAAACCAAGTATATTGTTCTAATTTGTACTCCCAAATTTGTAAGTTGCAAGTTCTAATTATTAAAAGATGTTTTCAGATTTGTACTCCCCAAATTTTTGGTATTTAGAAATTTACTACCGAAATCATTAATATTAGAAATCTACCATCTAAATCTTAAAAGTTTTTCTCCTTTTAGAATAAAAATAGAATATTTCGATTTAATTTTATTAACTTACCTAATTTTTTTTTAAAATGACTATATTGTCCTTATTTAAATGATTAAACACTAAACATTATATCCAAGCTTAAGCATGTAAACATGTCCCTTTTCTTGCATATTTCTTCTCCTTCTCCACTCTCTTTCAAATCAAGCACATTTCATATTCTTTCATTTATTATTAAAAATTCACATCAAACATTTTCACACATGTTACTTAAGAAATTTGAGGAAAACTCTAAACAGAGTGGGATTAGAAAATTTGGAGGAATTTTAAGTTTAAGTGGATTATGTAGAGAGATGAGGAGAATAAATGAACAAAGAGTAAGGCAGACAAGAATTTTAGATAGAATTTTGGTTAGCTCATATAAGAACAATGAAGAAGAAAAGAGAAAGACATAATGCATAAAACACTCTTATTTCATTAAAATCTAGTTGAAGGGATAGGCTATTAAGGCCTATAATATTTGAAGAGTAAATATCTAATATGTGAGATTTGACCAGTAAATTTCCACAAAAAAAAAAAAAAAAAAGTAGTTGCCATCTCATCATTTTATTTTTTATTTGTAAATTGTTTTTATGTTTTTCATTAATAAAGATTTGATGTATATGGTATGTATTTTATTTTTACTTGTATCTTGAAGATGTACACCCTAATTTTCTTCAGTCCAATTTCCAACTTACATGACGTGAATTCCTCCGTGATTAACTGCAATAAGTGAACACTCCCCATGCACGTGAAGAACTGTAGCTCAAGATTTGCAGCGTTAAAAATGTCAACTTTCTACAATTAAAAAAAATTAAAAAAAAAAGTCATGTGATCGACACTGGAAAGCGTGCTTGAATTAAGGCTGGCCGTCTTCACAGTTGGCAGTAATTAAAGAACAAGAGTCAATGATTAATTCTTAATTCTTTTGGGTTTTTCTTATATTTACCCTCAAATTTTCTATATTTTTAAATTTACCCCCCAAATCTTCATATTTCTAAAATTACCCCTCAAAATCATCCCATATTTTTAAAATTACCCCTACTGCTGGTTTCAGTTTGTCATTTAATAGTTTTTAAAGATGATTACCTAATTAACCCCACTAATACTTCTTAAATTTGTTTTTTTTTGGGTTTTTTGAGGGAGACAAAGCGACAGTTTGAAAGAGAGAGAGAGAAAGGTTAGGGAAGTATTAGTGGAGTTAATTTGGTAATCATCTTTAAAAACTGTTAAAAGATAAACTGAAACCAGCATTAGGGGTAATTTTAAAAATATGGGATGATTTTGAAGGGTAATTTTAGAAATATAAAGATTTGAGGGGTAAATTTAAAAATATAAAGATTTAAGGGGTAAATATAAGAAAAACCCATTCTTTTTTTGCCTACAAATTAGACTCAACACTTGACTCATCACTTAAATCTTCAGAGGGAAGCTCTTGTGGTGTTAGGTCTGAGGGAGAGAGCACAGCTGGAAGCAGGAGGAGAAGAAAAATTTTCAGTACTTGACCAATCAATAATATGCAAACACTATTGATGGGCAAATTTCTGAAGAAAATGAAAACACCTCCAATCTTTCTAAACGAGTTTTAGACTGTGTAATATGTAAATTCAGGTTTGGAATCTTATAGAGCCTCGGTAGCATCACGAGTCATAGTTTGAATATGATTTGTTCTTATATGGGTCTATATAAAGAGGAGATTGCTCATGACTTTATATAATTGTATTTCATAACTCTTTTCTACATAAATAAAAAAGTAGCGTCGTTATCAGAGCTAAAACTCTAACCCTAATGAGTCAAATTTCTCCAACTATTCTTTCAACGACATCTATCAAGTGCACATAAACCTCGCGATCATGTCACCCACTAATCAAATCAAGCTTCTCTCCTCGCTGACGACCTCGCCTGTGTTTCAACCCACCCTTGTGTTGTCTTCATTTTCGATTCAATTCATCTTATTCTCCATCGCAACAGACTCGATAACCAGCCAGACCCGACCCGATCCGAATTCCACTTAAATCGCCTCTTCTTCAACCCGACAGACAACCCAAACCGACCCGACTTCGAGTCGATCGCCTCCCACTAGAATAGTCTTCGATTCAATCTCGTCTAACCTCGCCATCACCAAAACATCTCCCTGAAGAACATATCCATTTTCTGTTTGAAATCAAATCCAAGCTACACCCGCAAGCCTCTACAATTGGGAAATTGAATCAGAAAAGTGAGTCGGAAGGTTGATGATCAACTCTGACTCCAAATCAATGTCGGACTAGGCTGCATGGTTGGACCCGCCTTGCTGTGAGCAAGGGAATAGGGATTGGATCGGTGATCGAGTTTTTACCTGCACACAAGAATACAGAACTTTTAGAACTTTAAGAATAGAATGTACAAGTACTCAATTCTATCGCAATAGTAAGTGGCTATGCGAGTCATGATCCGCAAGAAGGGACAAGCGATGGAAGTTTTTTTAGCAAGTTCTCTTTTAAGTTACATTCAATGGTTAAAGATCTTCTTTTAGTTCTTTAAAAGAAAAGAAAAAATGGTTAAAGTTGAGTTAGGAAGAAAGTGGTAGATTTAGAAGGTGGAGAAAATAGAAAACGGGTTATATAAAGAAATTAAAAGAGTGATAAAATAGTTAGAAGATTGTAATGATCTAAAATAAAGAACTAAAAGAAAGAAAACTAAAAGAAATACTTACCTCCTCTGCCTGAATCCTTATCGTGAATCTATGGCGACGATGTTACCTTGAAGTGGAGGCAATCAGCGCATAGCCTATAAGAGTTGATTTCCGTCTCTTCCACATTACATCATCAAGACGATACAAGTATGAAATGATATAGACTGGGACTCAGATCCATCGTTATGAGCTATCGGTGGCACTCGCAAAGGCAAGGCTCTTTCCATGCTATAAGACTCATTTGGATAGTAATTGGTACCAAAGAAGAGAAGTAGAAAAGAAGAAGAAAATAAAAACAAAGAAGAATATAAAAATGTAACTATAAATTCAATGTTGTAACACTAAGAGAAAAGAAGAACAACTTACATCGGTGTCACTCTCAGCACAAGCTTCACTCTCATTCTCCTATGAAACTCTGATCTCCTCTGAATTACATAAATAAAACTGAAAATTACATAAAAAAATAAAAACATACACTAAAAAGAATGAAAAACTGGTCTAAAATCATCTCTGCATGGTCGCTCCTTGTGGTCTCTGAAAAACCCAGTATTTATAAGCAAAACCCATCGAGGAGAAGCATACGAAGATAGAGGGAGCAAATGCTCCCCCAACTTCTTTAACAAAAGCCGCATTTCTGCTGCCTGGGTGTGGCCAGGTGGCCACACCCGGGGGGTACAACTCCTGATTTTGGGATTTTCTTTTATCTGGTTTGAGATTTCCCGTTTCAGCTCCTGGATTTGACAAAACTGCCTTTGATCTTTGGCTTTAACCAATTGATTTTGGAAGATTTGTTTTAACCATTCTTCAACTTCTCTGATTTGCCATGATCTGTCATGATTTTCTGATTTCGAATTAATTCTGAATTAAATCAGAATTTTGATGGGCTTTTGGGCTCGTTTCTCTTTCCTTTCCTTTAGCAATGAGCCTGCATATAAATTAGATAATAATTAGGATTAAAAGTGGAGTTTATTATATAGTAACTATGAGAATGTGATAATGAATGTGCAATATTAGCGACCGATCAATTGATATATCACAGACTAGGTGTGAGCATCGGTCGGTTTTGGACGATTTTTGCCAATTTTGACAAAATCGAACCGAATCATACAAGAATCGAATCGAATCGAATCGAGCACCGAACCTAACCAAACCGACTCAGTTCGGTTCGCCACTCAATCGTGTTGGGATCAAAGACGGAGACGAAAAACCCAGCCCCAGATTCTGTCATCTGCTCTGATCCAGCATTCACAAGCAAAAAATCATGTCCTACTCTCACGACTAAAATCACTAGAACCCCAAGAAAGTACCAACAACAACTAAATCAAGTAAATAACACAAAAGGGGATTCAAGAAGAAAAAGAATATGTAAGATTGTACCTTTTGGCGGAAAGGAGCGACCGAATATGCTGCTTTGGCGAGCTGGGCACACGGGTAGTCTTGCGATCTCTTGCTCTCTGAAAGGGGGAGTTGAAGTGGATAAGAAAGAGGCGGCGTGGGAGATCTGAGTGTAGATGTAGATGATGAGCTCCTCAACGATGAGGCATGAGATCTGAGTAATGAGGGCGTGGATTATGGCTTCCATTGAGGTCTAAAACCAAGAGGAGGAAGAAGGAGACGAGGCCGCGAGGGTTTTGGAAATGGCGGTTTTGACGAAGACGAGGGGTGCGTATTTGATAAAGGGGAATGTGAGGGTTTTGATGAAGGGGAGGGATGGGCATGGGAATGTGGGATGCGAACGCGTGGCAGAGAGTTTGGGTCGGTTCGATCGGTTTCAGGTAAACCTGAAACCGATATCCGACCGATTTGCAACGGTTCAGTTCGGATCCGGTTCGGATATAGAACGATTAGTTCGATTTTATCCGAACTCTGCTCACGCCTATCACATACGATTACTTAGGTTAATTATAGTAGACAAGGATTCTATTGGTCACTGGGGGGAAGAAAGAAAGAAAGAATAAACAGAAAGAAAAGAAAAAAGTAATTGGGATTTTCTGTTGGCTCTCAAATAGGAAACAACGGGCAACAAAACAACAAACACAAAAACTGGGATAGTCTGGAATTTTGTAGATCGGAGAGCTAAAATCGTTTTGACCAGAGATCGGTGTGCTTTCCAAGATTTTTGGTGTTCTAAATGTAATGGTGGAAGTGGATTTGTCTAATTGTACTGTTTGGATTAGATTTTGTGTAGATTAGTGTTAGAATTGACTTGTTTAGGGCTTGATTTCAGCACTTTGGGGATGAAGTTTTGACTGGTATTTGAGTTTTGAGATCTTTTGTTTGGAAATTGGTCTATTAAGGTCTGTTGGTGAATTTGCTTGGAAGATTTAGTTTACTTCAAAGTTTTGGTCTAGAGTTTTGGTTTGGACAACTTTAATTCGGTTCACTCGCGGTATGGTTTTCTTTGGTTTGGTTCCGTTCTTAGTTCGATGGATATATGCTTCGGTTTTAGTCTTTATTCGAACAACTAGTGGTTTGTTCGGTTTGAATTTCAGCAACTTCGCAGTTCATTCTTGGGAATTCGTCTTACTTTAGATTTGGTTCAGATTATTTTTCAATTTCAGCCATTCATCTTGGTCCAGGTTTGGATCTCGGATCTTGTAACTTCTGCAGATGAGAGGAAGATTTGTTTGAATTCTGTTTTGACTACTTGACAATTCATTTTTGACAACTTAGCAGGTTGTTTTAGCTAATTTGACAATTTATCCTCGATCATTCTATCTTCTTTATGTCTTCAATCTTCTTAGAAATTTCTTATCTTTAGCATTTGGATATTCAACATTCAGCACCAAGATCAACAATTCTCAAGTAAAAGAAAGTTAGCAATGTGGCATCAGCATTTGGCAACTCCTCGTTTGGGTAGTTTGCATTTAGCATTTGTGTCATGTAACGGAGTTCATTTGAGATCCCAAGAGAGGATCGTATGAGTTTATTTGAGAATTCGAAGAAGAATCATCTAAGTCTGTTTGAGATCTCAAAGGAGAATCATCTTATTTCCTTCAGATTCTAAGGGAAGATTGTTTGAGTTCGTTTGATTTGATGTCTCTAGGGAAGATCATTTGAGGCAGTTTCTTAAGAGAATACTTTGAGGTCCCGAGAGAGGATCCTTTGAGTTCATTCAAATCCTAAGGGGAAGGATCATTTCAGCTTATTTGGTTTGGTTGTCTTCAGTTCGACGGCATTAGCATCAACATTCAAGATCTACATCAACAATTAGTATCTTGACATCAGCAATTCAGTTGTTTGACTTTGCAATAGTTTAATGTTTGCTTTTTATTTAGTCTTTTATTGTACAAACTCTCGATATCATATCATCTTAAGTTTGAGAAGGATGCTTGATATATTAAGTATTTAATTAATTAGTAGTTATTTAGGTATTGAGTCCTAATGGGATTTAGAATCTTACGAAGTTCTAGTAGTATTACGAATCATAGTTTGAATAGAATTTTATCTTGTACGGGTCTATATAAAGAGAAAATTTCTCATGACCTTATATAATTGTAATAACTCTTTTTAATATCAATAAATATGTAATATTTCATAGTTTAACGTTAGATTTTAAAAAATATTGTACTATAATGTTTGATATAATTAGAATGCACAGCTAATCAACCGTAATCGTGTTTGATGTGTCAAAATGTCTTTTATGACTATTACATCCCTAGCCATATACTTTTCAAGCTAACATTCAGTAACATTACGATGATGGTCACAACGAGATGGTGGTAGCAAAGAGCATGCCAGCGGTGGTGGTAGTGGCAGAATGGTTGTGACGGTAGACAACAATTGTGATAGCCGTGGTGGCGGCATTGGTGATCGTTGAGTACTATGTGGGATCAGCACCGATGGCAGTGATGATAGTGACAATCAGTGGTGACTGGAAGCATACAGCAACAGTAGTGGCAATGACAACCATGATCGTGGTGAAGGCAGTACCAACGGTGGTTATGGTGATGGTGGTGATTGATTGAATTTGGTCAACACCCAATTCAAGAGGTGTGTATTGAGACAGATTGGTTAATAAAATTGAAATCCAAATTGATCTAAAGAGGAAAACTTCTAATAGAATCTTGTGTCCAATCTTATTTTAAACTTTTATCTAATTACCTCCCTACTCGATGTGGAACAAATCTCACGCTACTTTCTTTTTTACCACACATGAACTCATATCTTAGCTGGATTAGAATTCTCATTTCGACTAGATACGAGACACATATTCTTACAATGATTGTGCAATCGAGAATCACCATGGATTTGCGGCAATGATTGCAATGTTAACAGTGACCAAGGTGACAAGAGAAGAGGGATGGCAGAAGAAAAAAAAAAGGAAAAGAGCGTAAGGTTATCTTGAAAATAAATTCTATTATGAATCTCTATGCGTGTAATTAAGAATACAAAATACCCATTCATCATGGTGGAAATCTTATTCCCACCAACGGAAATATTTCAAGTAGGAAGTTGGTTTTTGGCAGCTTTTACTATCCATTACGATCAAGAACAAGATACATTTTTATTGTTTCCCAACTACTAAAAACTTATTATTATTCTTTTAAATTTTGCTTGTGTCTTGGGAGATGATCAAGAGGCACTCAATGCGCTGCCCAATGAATGGGGTCAAATAGAGCAACGATATTTGTATTATTTTTTTTATACTATATTATACTATTACTTTATGGATTATGGGTCACGCCTTTATGAACTGTGGCTCTCACTCTCATTAATTGATAGTGTGACTCACAATTCATAAAATAGTAGTATAATGTACTATTAAAAAATTACAAATAGCATTACTCGGATCCCAAATATGATTAAGTCCACATCCTACCGCATATACTCTCTAATTAAGATCTATCTTTTTCTTTTTAATCAAGACTAGATAGTTTAGTCTTGAATCTGGGACCTCTCATAATCGATCTCCTACCTTCCTTTAACCATTGAGTTAGATCGCGGCGGCACTATTAACTCTATCTTGTTCTTTCATGTTAGCTCTAGGATTTGAGACTCCAAATAGAGATCAATACCCCGGATTATGTTGTACTACAAAACCTCGATCCTTTGTTAACCATGAAGAGATTGATCAAGCATGTCACATCTCCCATCATCACATTAATCGTGTGGAGCAAGCATCATAAGATTATTCACCTTCAAGGTATGAGATCCAATGTTATCGTCTCTTTGCTGCCTAATGTATTAATAACTGAGTGAAAGAGAAGCATTCATATGACCAACCTAAAAAGGTTTGAGATGCGGTGCAGATTTTAAAATGAGTTTCTGGAGCATTTAGGACATGTTTGGTTAAGGGTGGAAGTGAGGAAATGGTAATAGTTCCCTTTGGAACTGATCAAAACAAACACAAATCCCCTACGAAGAGACATTGAGATTTTGATCAACTTCTAGGAGTTCTAATTTTCAAACAACTCCTCAGATTAACAATGAGTGTCACTAAAAAGAGTGTCGGCGTAGTACTTGAGAAAAAAAAAAAATCTTTACCTAATCATGTTTGAGCATACGAGTATGTCTGCTCAAGAGACAAATAATAATGAGACTCGATGCGTCATATCAGTTAGAATCACATCTAAAATAGACCATAAGACTTTAGGCGAAGAGGACAAAAAGAAGACCTTTAAGATCTTTACATATTATATAATAGTGAATACTTTTTATTGACGCTAATCAGATTTGGCTGAACCACGTATATTCTCAGTGTTCTCTTTTTTATCTAGTCTTTTCTATTAATATCTCTATGCGATTGTTGGTTCACACACACACATCAAGCATCAAGCAAATTGGTGCACACTTATCTTTTGCGATATTTGAAGCATTGTGCCAAAAATGCAATCAAGTTGATGTCACTTCATCATCCCTAATGAGAAAAAGGTTGATACTAATATGGTAAATTTCCTATGCAGAGACCTTCAATTTGAATGGTGAAAGCTTTAAAGAGAGTAGAAAGCTACTCACCACCCACCTAAATCCACCACACATTATTGTACTCACATTCAGAGCTTTGTGTGTGTGTTGTGTGTGTGTGTGTGTGTGTGGGGGGGGGGGGGGGGGGGGGGGGGGGGGGTGGGGGGGTGAAGCTCTGCCTACTCGTTTTTTCTTGATTTCTCAACTACCAAAAGAGGTGATCATTAGTGCTTGTAATGCTTCTTTTTTTTAATGCTTTGAGGGGCCTTTTGATTCTCATGTCCAAAAATTTTAGATTGGTTTTTTGTGCATCATTCAGCTAATGGAGCTATTCATATTTGAGCATACAAGCTACCTAATTGTACATGAATGGGAATCTGATGCAATCTGTTTGCAACAGTGGTCCCACAAGCCTGCAAGATAGTAGCTAGAATTGAACAAAGTTCTCTCTTTTGTTGAGGTCATCACTTTTTCAAAAAGTTCAACGATACTGTACCACCTATATTTTTTTTTTGAAAATATAATGCCTGATTTGTTTAGAAAACAGCCATAAAAAACATTTTCTTATCTTCTTGGAAGTACAGAACTCTTACCAGATGAAGCGGACAAGGAAGCGAAGATATCGGTTAGCGCCAATGAATCCTAAAAGAACTTTCAGGTAAGATTATACTTGAATCCACGAGTAAAGATGAACAAATCGAATCCACGAGCAATAGAAGAGAAAAACTAAATTGAATCTATCAAAAAATTGTGTAAAAAACAAAGAATACAATAGTTTTTAAATAGGTTTTAAAAGTAGCAGTCTAATCTAACTAGGAAAGTAAAACAAAAATAATTTGGACTCTAATTGGACCCAAAAACAAACTCCTAAATAGAATCAGATTTTCTAATACAGAGGTTGGTGACAGAATTAGTCGACTAATGGCTTTCATTAGTCAACTAATGAATAAATTCAAAAATTATTAACTCTCTGTTGAACCAAATTAGTCGACTACTAAGACATAGTTAGTCGACTACTGAGAGGGTTAGTCGACTACTGAGAGGATTAGTCAACTAAGCCAAATATGAAACACTCTGTTGGACGGACTAGTTGACTAATCTAAAGGACTAGTCGACTAGTCTGACTTTTCCTACTGCCTTGGATTTGATCTGCCTTGATCAATCGACCATTGGAAGTTAGGTGATTGACTTCCTACATCAGTCTCCCTCTCTCTTAAAAAAAAACTTGTTCTCGAGTTCCAATCACTAGAACTACGAGCGATGTCATCTTTAGGAAACTCGGCTTGAGGAAAGTGTGATCCCAAAAGCTTGATTTGCCTTGACGATCTTCATCAAACTCCATGTAGTGTTGCGTCATCGATCTTCAATGTAAATATCATCTCGGATCGGTTGATTATCAATGCCAATTAGTTGGAGCTCCTCCATTATTTAGCCATACATATACATCATGCTCCATACTTCATCGATTTGCCTCCAAGAAGAAGATCTTTCAAAGTGCAATTGAAGATAAAACTTGGCATACCATGCAGAACACGACGCGCCCATATGCTAATAGTTGGTGATATGAACTTGAAAAATTGAAAGCGTTCACATCTAGTACTCTTCTTTTGCATGAAATGATCTTTGAAACCATAAAGAATAGATACACCATGATGTTGAATACCTCTCATGGGTGATAATCCTTCTGCATGCTTGTCGTGCACAACTCCTTTGGACTCTTCCAATAATGGTTTCATCTTCTCGAGAATTTCAGCAATTAGAGAAACTTCTTCTTTGACAACTAAATAAAGGCTTTTCCTTATTTCCTTTAATTCCATTAAAAACTCGCATCGATTGCATATGGATATGAATTTAAGCTTCTCTTCTTCTATAGACTTTGGAATAAGTGAAATAGGCTGCATAATCAAATTGTTGTCATCGAGAGATTTTGCTTCTGAATGGAAGTAATATCAGTTTGAATACCTCAGCCACTCATCTGATTGTCAGTTGCAGGCATGTCAGTTGATGATGAATCTCTCTTGGTTGACTACTCTTCAGTTGGTGGTTGCTGATGTTGCTCCGTTGTCTCGTTCGACTGATAAGATCTCATGAAAGGTCGGGGTCAAATCACCATCTCTTCTACCTCTAAAGCAAGGTTATGGACTTCATCAAGCGATAACACGTTGTGTAGAAGCACATATTTTGAATTGAATATATGAGCCCACTAGTATACTTTATCGCTAGTTGTTCTTCAGTCATAACTAACCCATAGCAAGAGAAAAGCCAATAGAACTCTTCAGTATATGCGGTAACGGTTCTATTTCCTTAGGAGCAACTCTCTAATTATTTAAACAAAATTTGATGATAATCTGGAGGGAGAAATTTATCTAGTAAAAGTCATCTCATTCGCCTCCAAAGTCTTATAGTGATTTGCCTTGTTGCATATGGATGTTTGCAGTTGATTCCACCATGCCACTGCTATTTATTTAAGTTTGTAAGTCACAACTTGACATGATTCTCCATGATATACACCATGTCAAACAGTTTATCAACTTCATCAATACAAATCAAGGAGGACTCAGTATTAAGACTCCAATCAAAAGAAGGGATCCTTAACTCATCAGGATTTGAGTATCCTCCTCCTTTGTCACGAATAGAATTAAAAAATTTGTCTCTCCTATTAGGGTTAAGAAATCTACCTCCCTAATTTAGATTAGGATTAGCGAACCTCTTTCGCTTTTCATAAACCATTATTTCATCTTCAAAATCATCGTACTGATAGATGGGATTGGGTAATTCCTCTTCGTAGAAAAATTCATTAAATTGAGTATGTTGTAGAGGATACCTTGGCGGTGGATGATGTGGAGGTGGTTGATGTGGTGGAGGTTGTCGTGGCGGTAGTTGTCGTGGTGGATGTTGAGTTGATTGATGATCACATCTGCTTTGGTACATACCATCGGCTACATTTCGGTCATCAATTTTGAGGAAAAACTTCTTGATCTCTTAAACCATAAGATCTAAGATTAACTTAATAGCGCCGACCCTCCTTTCAACAATGCACATTCTTATGAAAAGGCCTTGCAATTTATCGTTATCTCCTGCCATCATTGAAAAGTTATCAAAACTCTGATACCACTTGACGTAGACAAGGAAGCGGAGATGCCGACTAAATCTCATTTTAGCTCCAATAAACCCTGAAAGGAACTTTCAGATAGAATATTGCTCAAATGCACGAGCAAAAACAACTCGAATCCACGACCGATAAGAGAGAAAAACTCAATTGAATTTATCAAAATCTTGTGCACAAAACAAAGAATACAATGGCTTTTAAATAGGCTTTAAAAGTAACAATCTAATCTAATCAGAAAATTAAAACAAAAACAATTTGAAGTCCAATTGGATTCAAAAACAAACTCCTAAACAGAATCGGATTTTCTGATACAGAGGTCGATGATAGAGTTAGTCAACTAATGACTTTCATTAGTCGACTAATGAACATGCCCAAAAATTACTAACTCTCTGTTGAACTAAATAAATCGACTACTAAGGTATGGTTAGTCGACTAGTAAGTCGACTGCTAAGAGGATTAGTTGACTAAGTCAAATATGAAACTTTTTGTTGGGTGGACTAGTCGACTAATCTGAAGGACTGGTCGACTAGTCTGGCTTTTCCTACTACCTCAATCTATCGACCCCTGAACGTTGGGTGCTTGGCTTCCTACATCACCAAATCCCCAATATAATAGCCCTAAAGATGTTTGAGGATAGAAAATAGTTAAGGCAAGGCTAAAGCTAATATTTTTATATTCTAACGTGAGTTTCACTCAATTCATATGTCCAGAATATGTACTATCTCATGACAGGCATAAAATATGTGACTTCATCAACAAAGTCTTATAAGATATTTCACATTAGACATTGAGAAAGAGGAAAATAAGCACAAAGTTTATTGCTGATTAAAATAATTTTCAGGTGTAACAATGTATAATACCACAATTTTGGGTTCCTTACTAAAACAGGAAAAAACCAATTTCAAACCTTGTACAGGACCAATGACATGTGCCATATATAGTTCAAATCTTGCAAGCCAAGGGTTTGAACCTAGGCTTTTTGATTGCTTCTCCTTCACATAACAAGACTACAATATATGCAGAGCCAATTTAACCTCTGCCTCAATATTTTCCCCTCCAATTTTTTCCCCCTATATCATTAGCAAAGAGGTGTCTAAAAGCAGCCAATCTATGTACATGGATGCCTTCACCTATTTCAAAATAGATGCACTTTTGCCGCGGTTTCTGGAAACTCCTTGCTTCCGATTGCGACACAGCTTGACTCTGTAATCAGAGATGTATATATAGGAAAGAAAAGTATGGTATTTGCCGTCAGCAATCATTCACAGATGGCCTCCACCGCGATCTTCTTCATAGTTCCAGGGCAAGGATCTCCTCCAAAGACTTCAGGAGCAACAGTCACCGAGCAAAATTGTTTCCCGACACACTTCTGCAATAAACCCTTCTGTGTTAAAACTGTCGAAAATTTTAGAGAAACAAGTGCAATTGTAAATCATGCTTATGTCCCCACAAGTATGGCTTATGGAAATTGCTTTTTGCCTTAAATGAAGAAAGAAATTATTGATTGCTCATGTTACTTGTTATTCTTTTTCAAAATTTTACCTGCTCAAAAGCATCATAAGATTTGTGTGCATGGCAGCTGCCCTCTGTGTAGCTTCCACAAGTACCTTGAGGAGTTCCGAAGCTAGCAAACATTACCTTCGACATCTTTTGTCCACGATCACAAGATAGATGAACTTTTGGTCTACCGTGTTCTTTGTTACGCCAATTTTGAATTGTTGGCTGCCGTTCAGCCACTTCAGCACAAACACTCCCTACTGTCCTTTTCACCATGGAAATGCCAGTCGGATCGCCACCCCACTCCTCCAACACAACCAAAAAGTTCCCTGTTGGGCTTAGCCAAGAACGAGGGACATGATACCTAAAGAATTAAAGACACAACCTTAAGTTGATTATATTCACAAAAGAGAAGAAAAATCAGAAAATTTTGATAAAAAGGATGGTTAGCTTGCTACCATCTTTGAGAGGCCTCCCCGCAATTGCTTTGGCACTTCTTCTCATCATATGTTCCACGGTAATCACAACCGCCACAAGAACCGGATGCTTTATAGGCCGGCCAATGTCTACCGATACTTTGCCCATTTATCCACACTTGGCCCTTTCCCATGCTACCCATATCCAAGGCCAACGGTTCATTACCTGCTGGCGCATTGAAGAAAGTCTGGCGGAGAAAAGAAAAAACAAGTCAGCATATAATGTTGTCAATATAAATGCAGATGAATATTCGAATCCTTGAATGGTTCTATGACATAGAACAATAGGATCATCTTTACAAGTTGGCACAAAAGAGTTTAATTTGAATTGTTTGTTTACCTTGTACCAGGTCAGGGGCTGCTTCTGAGACGCTTCTCCCATTCAACATTGGAGCTTCCACTGAGGGAGTGAAGACTCAGAGCCTCTCCGTGCAAGCCAATCTGTACCATCATGATCAAAATTACAGAGCTGTGATATAACCCTAGTAAACAAAACTAAATTGAAGAATAAGTCACCTGGTAAGTCCATTTCTGCCCGGAAAGATCTATCTCTCCCTCATTAAGGCCGCTGAGTGTCACCGGGCCAAGCACACCCGTGTTCCAGGTCTCAAAATGGTGCCCAACATTCTTAAAAAAAGAAATTGACAATGAAGATCATGTAACGACTATTGCTGCAATAATAATGGAGTGGCATCATATGTATGAAATCACAAAGAAAAGAACATACCGCCAACCCACAAGCAACACTCAATAGTGATATCTTGTTGCTGCCTGCCCACAACTTTGCAGTCCCAGAATATGTCAGTTTTGAATTATCCAGACCACCATATGCCGTTCCTGCAAAGAGCAAAAAAAGGAGGATCTAAGTAACAAAGAATCGGGAGTAACCAAATATAGGTTTCATCTGAAGTCTCAAAAGTCTCAAATTCCATGTAAGATATTGGCTTACCAGCTGACTGTCCATTGATAAAAACATGTAATGAGTGACCAGCTGACATCACTGTTAGCCAAGGATATTCCCAGTCTTTAGAAATTGTTCATCTTGTGCTATGTCAATGCTGAAAATATAACGTGTAAGAGACTTAGGTTCACTTTCAAACAGAAAATGGGTTATCAAAAGTAGGGGCTGTGGCCATGAAAAATTGTTCAGATACTCACTATGTTGTGTACCACAAATAGTCTGATTTATCCCATGTCATGCTCAACTGCTCATACAATCCAATCTTTGTGAACGTGTTATCATTAAGGGAGTTGGTATCTTCAGTGTATGCCTCCCAAGAAAACCCGCCTAGCCATTCCATTTTCATAGTCGCGGACTGAGCACCTACCTGCATATTATGCAGAGATAATTAAGAAATTAGTCAAGAAGCAACAAAGTATTAGAGAAATTAAACAGGACATCTGTAGTGCACAAGGCAAAAACTTTCTATAATCATATTAAGTGGTGATATAACGATGAAGAGAAAAGTTGGCAGTAGAGATCTGAAAGTGCCAAAGTGCATAAACAGAGAGAATGAATTTGAACTTGATTATCTCACCCTTGCAGTGTTGAAAACTGTGGTTTTGCAATCAGGAAGGATGCTGATGGACCAAGGAGGAAGATTATAGTGCATGCCGTTGAAAGCTACTGTTGCATAAGATCGTGAATCAAAGTTGGCAAGGAATGCGGCACAAGATGATTTTGACCAATACACAAAAGACTGGACAAGAAGCGACAAAAGAATTAGCTCTCGATAGCTTAAAAAACTTCTACAAGATATGATTGTGAAAGCTACGTAAGGAAGTACACCTGCTGACTATGTCCGAGTGATGTAACGGTGGGATCACCAGAAACCAGAGCCGGTTCGCACAACTTGATTGCTTTATGTAGGTCTCTCAAATGGCCCCACTTTGGTTGCCTTAATAGACCTAGATATGAAAAGTTATAGTAAGAGAGGTTTGACAGAGATGAATATGGGGGAAGAATACCATACGATGAATATCTTTAGCAAATAGTGAGTAAAATGTGTGATGAGTTTCTGAAATTGATTTGGACTCACTTTCTGTACTTAATGTAAAATGTCACATTTGATTGGTGATATCATTATGTTCTGAGTTTGATGTGTCAGTGGAGTGTCACAAAGTGCCAACTATGAGAATTTCAAAGTGTCAGATGCACTGAGTAAGAAAAACTTCAGGTGTTCATGTAAACTGTATGTCACTTGTATGGGCATAACAAATGTGCTCTGTTTATATAGTAACAGAATAAGGATGCAATGAGAGAATGTAGATTTTTCTCAACAAGTCAAATTCATATCAGTGCATATAGACTATTGGCAGTCAAAATAGAAAAAGCCTCCAGACACTAGTACTACTAAAAATTTTAGTTCATGAGACATCTAATTTTAGCGTTACAAGCTCCCTTTAAGCATGCTTTGCAAACAAGTCTATGAAAATATATCAAGAAAACCAAGTCCTACAACATGGACACTATAGAATACAAGTTCAAATATGTACCATATTCATCAATCGGAGCATCATAGTCGTAGCTAGTTGCGATGAAGGGACCACCAGCAGTCGGCCAAAGTTAGTTCCTCCATGATACTGAAATGGAAATAACAACTCTAGTCAAATTAGAGCATAAATTAAAGGTATTAAATTGACTATTGAGGTACTAAGAATTCTCACCATATAGTAGTTAATGAAAGATCCTCCTTTTTGTATAAACCTTGCAACGGCAAAGGCCATGTCCTCTGCTGGTCTGTGTGGGACTGCACCACCGAAGCCAGTGAACCTGCAATTAGACAAACATGAAGACATATCAGAACTTTCTTCTTCTTCTTTTTCTTTTTTTCCCCTTTTCTTCTTCTTTTTTTTTTTTTTTTTTTTTTTAAGAAAAAGGGTACAAGATAATATCAGCACTAAACATTACAGTGGGGAATCAGAAATTGCCAAAATATAATAAATAACAAATTACAATTAAAATTTCTGATACACTCACCAGCCAGTCCAAGCCTCAGTCCACATCTTGGGCTTGTAATCCTTATTTGGCGAGAAATAATCGCAGTAAAATCCATTGCAGGTATTAATCTGCCATGACAAAAAATACAGCCAAAGGCCACAAAAATGATTAGAAAGATTCTCATCAACAGAAGCTATAACTCATAATCAAAGCTCCTTAATTTGTCCTCAAGGGTTTGAAAACAGTGGACATGACATAATGGAAATTCAACACATAACTCCGGTTGGTAAAAGGTCAATACAGATAGGAGAAAGTGATGTCTGAACAAAACAAGTAACTTACAGTGAAGTAAACATGAGATGTAAAAGTGAGTATAGTTAAAAAGAACAAAAAGTTTTAAAGCCATGTGCAACGGGGCCTCGTCAAAACAAGTAGGCGATTGATACAGCTGCACAAAAGTAGGAATCTCAATGGAAGAACAAAGAGTATGAGAGCTCAACATACAACTGGGTCAGGGGCATCATCTTGCTTGCACATAACCCATGGGACTCCGGTTTCGAGTCCAACCGCCATTTTCCCAGCCCAGTAGGCGTAAGACCTGCCCGGGGCTCCGTCGTAGTACTCCAATGGCCCATACTCATTCTCAATCTTGTCAAAATCAATAAAACCCACATTAGTTCATCTTCTTCGTGAATGAGAGGAATACGATCAATTGAGATAAAGAATGGATATTATACCTGAGAGAGGATAATAGGACCACCCTGTGATTCATACAGACCTTCAGTTTTCATCATCGAGACGATCTTCGATGTGAACTTCTCCATTGCAGCCTATTTGGAAATAATCTCAGAGCATCAACAAGTTGTACGAGGAAAAGTAAACATTGAGTTTTACAGCTAAAGATTTCTGACCTTGAAAGGCCATTGTCAGTTCTGAAACTGATACCAGGAACATACTTGAGCCAAACAGGGAAACCCTGTTCATCAAACAGAAGAATATCAAACATCATGTTAACTAAAATGGGTCTTGATAAAAAGAATCAAAAGAGTTTAGATTTTACCCAAAATTCCATTCAGCACAAACATAAGGGCCAATGCGGAGATGAACATAGAGCCCAGCCTGCTTCACAAGCTTGATGAAGCGAACCAGATCATACCTCTCACCAAAATAATACTGCCCAAAAAAACAAAAGACCCAAAAAGAAGTAAGATAATTGCAACAAAACCCACATCATAAAAATTTAAAATTTGAAAAAAAAAAAGAAAAAAAGAAAAAGTTGCATACTTGGCCAGGGGATGGCTCATGCCCATTCCAGAAAACATAAGTCTGTATGACATCCAAGCCACCATCTTTGGCCTTTTGGATAAGATCAGGCCACATCTGAACACAACCCAGATGAACAAGACCAAATATTTAATAAATCAAACAAAAACGCAAAATTTTGAAAAAAAAAAAATAAGAGAGACCCATAAGCTGCATTCACCTCAGGAGTGCTCCTGGGGTAGTGAATGGATCCAGAGATGAGGATTCTCCTCTGCCCATTGATGATGATGGACCTGTGATCGTAGGTGACGGATGCGGCCGCCGGCGCCGGTGACAGCTCCGCTACCAGAGCCACCAGCACCACTACCATTACCAACTTGAGACCCATATTTTGTTTACAAAGAGCGAGAGCGAGAGAGGGGTGTAAAAACAGAGAACAGAGTTGGGTTCTCTTTAAAAAGAAGAAAAAATAACCAAATTTATGGTATTTTTCTTTTCTCTTTCTTGTGTTTCTTCTTTATTGCTGTACTACTGCTCTGCAGGAAGTAAATTGCATCAGAGAGAGAGAGAGAGGTTGGGAAATGTGAGTGAAATTGGAGAAGGAGCGCGCCTTGTGAGAGAGGGAGGGAGAGAGAGACAGAGAGCGCTTGAAATATTTATAATGGCAGAGAGAGGAGAGAGGAGCAATGGAGTGTGGGTCCCACCACAAGTGTGGGCCCATGGGAGGGCTTTCGTTTTGCTAACCTGGAGAGCTCATCCAATCACTTGATGCTTTTTTTCCTTCTCCTTAATTTTTCTGTTCATAAGAAATTTTTTGGGGGGCAAGGAAGCAAGTTTGCTAGTTTTCAGTTGAGGATTTATGGAAAATGGAAAAGCTAGTGACTTTTGTAATTCTTAAAATTGAAAGTTGCTTCTCTCTCTAGACTGAGTGTTACCCAAATGTATCCTTTTATAAATCACATGAATCTTTTATGGTTAATTTAAATTGCTAATTACATAGATTGCTTCTCGTCCTCAACTTTCAGGTTTATAACAGTAGACAGCTATAGGAGAAACTATTTATTATACTGAAGGCGCATACATCGAAGAGAGATTGTTTGGTTGTTAGAAAGCAGAAAGGCAAAAAATACGGTGGGCCCTCACGCGTCAGTTTTAAAATTTTGGTTGTGAACTCTGACAAACTACTATGCATGCAAAAAATTAGGATGAATGGCAGGTTTGGCCTCTCAATTTTCACAGCAAACAAACAACACAAAAGGAAGAAAATAAACAAGTGAGAGTTCGGTATCAAAACCCAAAAATTAAGTTTCGCTCACTCCAAGGCAAACAAACAGCCCTGAACAGATAAACTTTCTTCTCCCTGTTAATCTCCTCCTCTCGGGTCTCTCTCCTACGAACTTCAATGAACTATATTATCCCTTAACAAAAGTAGAAAATAGAGCATTTTAATATTTTCTTTGTTTTAGACCATCCAATTGTACATTTGTTTAAGAGAATAATTTATTTTTTAATTTTTAATTCTGTTTTGATAATGCAATGTAGAGTACAATTTGTATCTACCTTCTCTCGAAATTTGGACACAAAAGTGGATACATTGGACACATGAGATGCACTTTTTGTCCATCCCATCTCCCTAGGTTTGAATCAATTTAAAACTTCAAATTTTTGAAAATTTTATGTTTGTTCGCTGTCAGAGTGTTAGTTAATTAATCTACTTACTTTTCTTGTCAGTTAATTAATGTTATAATTAAAAACTACTATTAAACTACAAGAGTATTAAGTTTATAAGAAACAACATAATTTATAAGATAAAGGGGTTTCTTTTAAAAAATTATATTTTAGTATTTAATTCTAAGAAAAGATTTCTTCAAATTTAATTACCAAAATCGACATTTGACATGTCACGTTAGGGCAACGCTTTCGTGTCGCTAGCGTGGTATTGGGCGAATAGGGGTTGTTATTTTAGGGTCTAGATTTGACGATTCTAGACGCAAAGAATAGATAAATTTTACATTCGAGGTTGACAAACCCGGACACAAAAAATAACTAAAATTTACATCGAGATGTGACAAACTCGAAGGCCAAAAATAGATATATTAGTTATTGTTCGCAATATAATGAATAATAACAAGAGAAAAATGTATCTCCGCCGCCATCTGAAAGACTCTCTTAGCTGGCAGTGACGTGCCTGAATCTCAGTCACAGATTATGATCGCAGTATTTTTGTGAAGACTGCTACCATGGTCGCAGTGTTTCTAGGAAGAACGCTATCATGGTCGCAGTTGTGAGGGCAGCGACCATGGTCGTAGTATTTTTATGAGAATTATTACCATGGTCGCAGTATTTTTATGAAAACTGCTATCAAGGTCGCAGTTGTGAGGGCTGTGACCATGATTGCAGTGTTTTGTAAGGACTGCTATCATGATTACGGTGCTAATTAGACTGAGAATATCTGAAAATTTTTAGGACTGCGACCAGATCGCACTGTCAGCTGAGAGAGTTCTTTCAACTGACAGCTGAGGTACATAAACCTCTAATAACAATTATAATTGAATATCTTACCACCAGGTTACTGTAATATAGAGCTGAGTATTCCCTCTTGTCACCCGAGTGGCATTGGTTCAATCCCCGATAATGACAATAATTTTAATTATTTTATATAAATTTAAACTATTTAGGTTATTTTTTTTAAAATCTATTATCTACGTAGATTGGACTTCAAATTTCTTTAAAACTCTAGCTTTCTTATTGTTTTTATTAAAGTACCATTGTAACGCCCCGATCCCACGGATACGGAGACACTATGGCGACGTATATACGCAGAGCATAAATACTCTTACATATATATGATAAGCCTCAGTACAGGTATATATATATATATATATGATCCACAATATGTCTAGCATAAATAAATACAAAAATACCTACAGAAAGAGGTCAATGATTATAACAGATATGAAAACAGGGATAAATAAGATAATAGAAACAAATCACAAAGATACTTATGAATGGTCTCGATAATGAATCTCCTATGTGAATCTAACGAAATATCTGACAATACGATAACTCGGATCTCCAACCTGGGCACGCGAACCCAGGGTCGTCAGAAAGCGACCTAGTGAGTGGTAAAATGAAGAAAGCGGTAATATATACTTCACGATAATATATAAGACATATCAAGAGTATGAATAATAAGATACAGTATATTGACTTACACGCTACGGATAATACATGTTTCATTATCATGTATCAGGTCTTAGTTGTTTAACATATTATATTTACACTAATAATAATAGTAACCTGACGGTATCAGTAGGAAATATGAATAATCTTGTTATATTGTCATGAATGGACAAGCATGATGGGTGTACGAAGAATATATGGAACAGAACAATACATAGTATGCAGAGTAGTGTGCCATAAGAGAAAGTGTAACATGTACTAGGTAATGTAATAAAGTATACAGGTAACATGATAGTGGATACAGTAACATGATAGTGGATAAATTATCAGGAACAGTAACAAGTACAACTAATATATGTATCAGCCAAGTCATGTTATTTATACAATAATAACAATCAGTACTACCTGATATTTTAATTAATCTCTTCCAGTGTCTCATACCACTGGTAATTCATACTGGAGCCCGCACTTCAGTCGAACCCCCGGATATGGCATACTGGTACCATTATCCAAATGAGAGAGTGACCAAATAATAGTATTCCTGTCGTCACTATTGTTTATACCGTTTTATTATGTTAATTGAAAACCCAATGGTCGAGAAGCTCTAGTCGGGCAAGTGTATCCCGTGCATACCCAGGATGACGACCTTAAATGAACCCCTGGTTGCTGAGACTAGTGCTACCCGCTAGGGCAGGAGTAAGAGACAAGAAGCTCAATGAGCTATATACAATACAAACGGTAATCAGCGCTGCCACGTCCCCTACAGTGGGACTAACAATGGATCCAGACATCCACCCGACAAGATCTAATCAACCGTCAAGTCTCTCCCATCCCCAAGTTATATTCATTATCTTTGAACTACACAGTATATCAAAAACTAAAACAGTACATTGTACAAGTAATACAATAATAGGACATGAACTTTGTTGATATCGTAAAACAAGATAACGGGAAACGATATATAAGAGATGTGGGATTCTAGAGGTGGCCCCTGTGGCTGAAATTCACGTGGCACTTAATTTCACACATCGCGTATCAATAGCACTCTTGTCCAGTAACGAGAATATCAATAAAGGAACAGGAAACAATCATGTAATGGGATGACAGGAATATACATGTAGAATAGTCCATGTAATAAGAACGGCGATACATACGACAATAATATAACAATCACTGCACGTATATCGATGAATATATGTAACAGTGGTGCATATACATGATATAACTGTGTACAGAGTATCCACGGAATGATGATAAGTGGTGTATTTATGTATTAGTGGAACATGAAGAAGACATAAATGGTGTCATATGTAATAGTATCTGTGTAACAGTGAAATAGGATTAAAATAACAATATCGGTGCACTACAGGATATATGTGATATGTTCACAAGTACATCCAATAATAGTGTTCAGCAAAATAGATGTACATGTGCACTATCAGTGTTCCGTGCCCTAGAGCACCCATGCAACTGGGATGCATGTACCAAAAATATACTGGTAGTGTCTCACTGTTATCAGTGGGTTGGTACGGTGGCTAGACCACAGAATTGAATGTCAGATATCCTATTTATGACTGATACTGGGATACGTACATCTAGGATCAGGGGGTTACATTTCTCCCTACCTTACAAAAAAAAAAATTCGTCCTCGGAATTTCAGTTCAGGTGTGAGAACAATATTTACAGCCTCGAGGCCTAAATGTTACGGGCCTATAACGCTTCCGCTGCGCACTCTGATATCGATAGTGAAAGTGGGTTGGAGAATTGGTGTCGTGAGTTAAAGATAGAGAATTAGAATCCATAGGATGAAGAGAAAAGAAGAAGAAAATCAAAATATTCTGCTTGATAACTGAAATTAAGGAATAGAAAAGAATCGAGGAATGAATTTTTCAATAACATGGCATTCTTATACTTATAGCTGGAATCCCTAAATTCAGATATAGATGAGTTCTAATCTGAATCTGATTGTATAGTTGGTAATAGCCTGAGCATTGACCCAGGTGGTTCCCACAACAAGGGTGAACCTAGGCTCTGATAACTATGATCACAAATTTTATTTGAGGAGCCACAAAATCTTTTTGCCCCAGTGTTGTGGTTGAGAATGGAGAGAAAAAGATTTGTCTAGCAAAACCGCATAACTTTGATAACAATATAATTTAATGAATAAAAATTGTCCAAAAAAAAAATCAGAAATAATTAATATTTTAGGTTTCCAGACATGGGTTTTGAAACTCATATATGAGTTTGTTTGGTTGTCGTAGTTGGCCGTAATTCGTAAGTCGTAATTGGTAAAATCTTTTACAGTTGTAAATGAGTTACATGCATGTAAGTTTTACAATGTTTGGTTGGTAATATAAAGTTGTAAGGGGCAAGTTTATTGTATTTTACGGTATTTGGTTGTCGTAATGTGTAAGTTATAAGTAGAAAAGTTGACAACAAAATTAACTATTTGGTGATTTAAAATTTTTTAATATTGCAAATAAATACTAAAAATGTTAAATATTAAAAAAATTAATATTAACATAAAAAATAATACAAATTTGCATGATCACAAAATTAACTGTAAGTGGGCTGTAAGTGAGTGGTAATTGGGTTGCGAGTGAGTGGTAGTTAAGTTGCGTAAGTCTTTTACGAATTACGATCCAAACAAACGTCATAGTTGTAATTGGGTTGTAAGTTATTTACAAATTACGATCTTTTACGGCCAAACAAACATCCCCATAGGAGATTTTCACCAAATACATCTGGTTATACAGTTTCAAAACCTATATTTTTGATCATTTCTGATTATTTTTTTTGACAATCTTTATTCATTAAATTACATCGTTCATCAAAGTTGTGCAGTTTGGCTAGATAATTCCTTCACTCTCCATTCTCAACTAACAAGACGGTGCAAAAAGATTTTTGTGGCTTATCAAAATAAAATTTGTGGTACTTTAACCGAAACTCTAGGTGAGCAAGAGCTTTAAAGAAAATTGAAGTCCAATCTTATGCAAACATTAGATTAAAAAATAATCTAAAATTGTTTTGATTTATGTAATAAATAATTAAAATTGTCGCCTTTGTCGGGGATTAAATCCGAGTCACCGGCTTGACAGGCGAGAGTACTCAGCACTTTACTACGACATGGCGGCAAGATATTTGACTATAATTGTTATTATTCTTTAAATTGTGAACAATAAATAGCATTGCTATTTTTTTACGTCTGGTTCAAATTTTAGTTACTTTTTACAATCAGGCACGTCAAATTCAGACATAAATTTTAGTTATTTTTTGTGTCTGAATTCATCAAATAACGTAAATTTTAACTACTTTTTGCTTCCAAATTCGTCAAACTCGAATATAAATTTTATTTATTCTTTGTGTTCGAATTCTTCAAACCCAGATTAAGTGCGTGTTTGGTAAGTTGCAAAACGTTTGCAAAATGCAAAAAGTTTTGCAACTTTACATTTAAAGTTGTTTGGTTTCGTTTGTAAAATATAAAATGCAAAACACTTTTGCAACTCTTCTTTTCTCACTTGCAGTTGCTACAGTTAAATTTGTGGTCATGTAAATCTCACTTTACACTCATATTTTCCCACTTGCAGTTGCTACAGTTAATTTGTGGTCATGTAACTGTCATTTGTAGTATACTTACAGTTCAAAATAGTTACTTGATAATCAATATATAATTAAATATTATTAAATATTTAATATTTTAATAGTGTTCAATTTTTATTTAATTATTTTATATTTTTAATCTTTAACTTTTTATTGTTTTAATATTTAATATTTTACTATTTTAATATAATATTTTAATTTAATATGTTATTATTTTATTAATACTTATTCCATTTTTTATTATTTTATTTAGAGTTAATATTTTATTAATATAACAGTATTATACTTTAATATAAAATTACTATATATTTAATTATTTATTTTAATATAAAAAATTACTTTATTAATATCATAATATATTTGTTATTATATTAATATTTTATTATGTTAATATTGTAATAATAATTCAGTATAATAATACTATAATGATAATTTATTATTAAATTATAATTATATTTACTTTATTAATTTTATATTTCCATAATATTACAATAATATTATAATAAAATTTATATTATAATAATTTTTAAGTATTTTTAATATTATAATATTATAACTATATTTTATTATTGTTGTAACATTTTTTAATATTTATATTTTATTAGTATTCTTAAAATTTTATTAATGTTCTTTAGATTTTTTTAAATTTTATATTATTTATTTAGTTAATATTTTAGTAATATTTTACTATTTATACTAATATTTTATTAATATTATTGTTATAAATAAAATATTAAGATTATTAATTTTTTATCTCAAATTTATTAATGCAATTTAATTTGCAATAGTAGATTTAATTTAATAGTATTTATAATATTTAAATCACTGCTACAGTTAATTTTGTAGTCAACTTTTCCACTTACACTTTTACATTACCAACTAAACATCGTAAAACACAATATACTTTACCATTTACACTTTCACTTTATTAACAAAACACCGTAAAACACAATATACTTTTCCATTTACACTTCACTTTAGGTCTGTTTGGATTTAAGGAATTGGTGTGAAGTGAGGAAGTAGGAAGTAAGATTTATTTCCTTTATGAAAAAGAGAAATGAGTAGTAAGTTTTCTGGTGTTTGGATGGTTGTTGGGAAGTGTGGTTTGGAAAATGTTTTGTCGTTTCCGGTGTTTGGATGGTAATGAAAAGTGGAAATGGAAAAGTTGACCACAAAGTTGACCGCAAAATAATATTAAAATAAAAATTAATTAAGAAAAATAAAAAATAGATTGTAATTAGAATGCAAGTGAGATTTACATGACCAAAAAATTAACTGTTTTATGCTATAACTTATTATAAATGAGATTTACATGACCACAAAATTAACTGTAGCACTCTGGAAGTGAGAAAATGGTTGTGTAAAAGAGAGATGAAAAAGGGAAAAGGGGGTTTTCTTATTTTCCTTTTCCGGTGTTTGGATAGATAGGGAAATGAGCAATTATACTTCCCCACTTCCTCACTTCACTCGGATTCCTTACATCCAAACACGCCCTTTATCAACCAAACACCGTAAACACAATATATTTTCTCTGCTACAGTTCACTTTTTCCATTCTCATTTTACGACTTACGACTTGCGACGTTTTGCAACGAAACAAACAGGCCCTAAACAATGATAGACCCAAGTCTGCTTATGGTCACGCTAAACTAATTTGAACGTGGCTACAGCCTGCAGGCGGCGGGTGCTTGACCCGTGAGGTTTGGTGTCAGTTGCACTCGCGGCACTGTTTAAGTTAAATGTGAGAATTGGGCATTTATTTTCTTTTGATTTTGATTTTGGAGAAAAACTTTATATGATTTAATCTTGAGTTGGATTCAAATTTGGGAGTGAAGCTCTTGGTGGAGGGGGTATTGGTTGAGTTCACGCCACCAAACACTCACTACCAAATGGCTTTTGTACCTAATGGATGCGTTTTGAAGAATTTGGCTTTTACTATTTTTTTCTTTTTCTTTTTTGTGTGTTTTTTCCTCCAATTTCTTTTTTTTTAACATAATACCTCTGATTTATTAGAGCATTTGATTGATCCCTCTACATGCGAGACTTAGGCTTGTTTGAAACACGGAAAAGAGAGGAAGAGAGAAGAGGGAAAGAGAAGAGAGATTGAAGAGGGGAAGGCTTCTTCAACTCTTCTTAATTGTTATTTGGTTGTTAAAAGACATGAAGAAGAAGAAAGAGGGGAAAGGGGCAAAAAAAAAACCCCAAAAAGTCTGATCGATTCTCTCTCTGCTCTTCCCTATCTCTCTCTCGCCTTGATCAGTGAGCACGGAAAGTCTTCCAGTGGATTTTTGAGGGAAAGATCTTCCCCTCCTCTGCCAACGCAGCTGTCAACTGGAGGAAGAGCAGATCTTTCTCCAACAAACAAACAAACAAACATGGAGGAGATCTTGATTTTGCCACGTGTCTTCTCCTCATTAAATTTTTTCTCTCCTTTTCCCCCTCTCTTCCTCCCAGCTGCGCCGAAACAAGCATGCCCTATTGAATGACAAACACAGAATAAAATAAAGCAACCAACTAGTATAAGAAGTTTAAGAATTTAGCATTTTTCTGTCATAAGAAGGCTCATAGCTGAAGCCTACGTCTATAACGTATGAAAAGAGGCATTTATGGTAAGAGATACAAAATGTACTTCCCTCGCAAAACTTTGACAAACTTGAAGATCAAGCGAACTAACTAGGAAAACTATAAAATTAATCCTTGAGGATCAACTTTACATTTAGAAGGAGAAAATGAAGGTAGACGAGAAAATTACAATTTGAAAAGTATGATCCTAAAATTGTAAATATGTTACCATAGCTTTAGATATCTCTATCATTTATAATGCAAACTCTTTGATTGAGAAAATTATAATTTGCAATTGTACAGGCTCACAATTGATGTACTGATGGATATCCACCCCAATGTAAATATATAAAATTATATAAAACTATCATACCAACTGTAACAGTCTCAAATTTAAGTATTATAATCTCCTCTTTTATTTAAGATTTAGGTATGTATACCATAAAAATTTCGACAGTATCTCTCCTGTAAAATAGAGTCAGTTCAAGCGCATAAAATTCACAACTCAAGGATATACACAAAATCCCACACATTCGGCTTTATATCACCTAGTATATCATATATAAATATCCCATGCAATTCAAATCAAAGTTTGGTTGATGTAGAATGCATTCTTCCACTCTTTTTAAGAAACTATCAGGAATTTTAAAAAAAATACAATAAACTACTATACATTTTCACTGTAACTTCAAAAATTATCATCACGTGATCATTTTCTTAACATTATGTTGATTGTTTTCTCAATTTTTGAACTGAAGTTATGTTTCTTATGAAAAAAATTAAATCTTAGTCGAGGTAGGATACACAATCATTTCCCCTCTGATCTAGTATCCATACTTGTTGTTGTTGACATACACTCCGGGGCTGTTTGTTTCGCGTAAAACTCCGTAATTCGTAAATGACTTACTACCCAGTTACAACTACGGCGTTTGTTTGGACCGTAATTCGTAAAAGACTTACGTAACTCAACTAACACTCAATTGCAATCCAGTTACCACTCACTTACAGCTCAGTTATAGTTAATTTTGTGGTCATACAAATTTGTATTATTTTTATATTAATATTAAAAAATTTTAATATTAACTTTTTTAATATTTATTTGCAGTATTAAAACTTTTAAAATCACCAAATAATTAATTTTGTGGTGAACTTTTTCACTTACGACATATACATTACGACAACCAAACACCGTAAAGTACAATACACTTTCCCACTTTACAATTTTATATTACCAACCAAACACCGTAAAATTTACATACATGTAACTCATTTACAATTGTAAAAGACTTTACCAATCACAACTACGAATTACGGCCAGCTACGACAACCAAACAGACCCTTGGGGTCCGCTTGGCCAACCTCTCAAGTGACCCAAAATACTCATTACAACTTGATACTGCAAAAACTCCCAACAACCATACGACAAAGTCTACACAACTCTGTACGAGCAGGTTGGTCTCTTGGTAATACACCTTCTTCTCGAGGGGAAGATTCTACGTTCGATCCTCACAATTGTCGAATTAAGGGATTTAATTAACGTCATTAGTGATGGGCGTGTATGTATAAGCAGGAGGTCACCCTCCATTGTGTTTCTCAAAAAAAAAAATAACGTCTACACAACTCTCCTTTACAAGTCCATCTTGTGGTAAGTGGGGCGGATGACCTTAAGGCTGTTTGTTTTCTGGGGGGGGGGGGGGGGGGGGGGTTGGGTGGTGCGACGAAATCGACCTCTCTTCCGATGGCTCGCCGAGGAAGAGGAAGGGAAAAGAAAGGAAGCAATCCGAGTTGTTGTTGACTAGGATCAGCGCGGAGATCAAGTTAGGTTTCTTCCTCAAATCTCTTCCACCCAAATTTGCAACGAAGGGGCTATTTGGTTAAGGGTGAAAGTGAGGAAGTGAGGAATTGAGGAAGTGGTAATAATTCCCTTTGGAACTTGGGAATTGGTTAGTAAGTTTTCCGGTACTTGAATGTTGTTGGAAGTGTGACTTGGAAAATGTTTTGTCCTTTCCAGTGTTTGGATGATAATGTGAAAGTGGAATTGGAAAAGCTGATCACAAAGTTGACTGTAAAATAATATTAAAATAAAAATTAATTACGAAAAATAAAAAATAGACTGTAATTAGAATGCAAGTGAGATTTACATAATCAAAAAATTAACTGTTTTGTGCTACAACTTATTACTAATGAGATTTACATGACCACAAAATTAACTGTAGCACTCTGAAAGTAAGGAAATGATTGTGTAAAAGAGAAAAGAGAAAAGGAAAAAGGGTTTTCTTATTTTCTTTTTCCGGTGTTTGGATAGATAGGAAAGTGAACAATTATACTTCCCTATTTCCTTACTTCCGCCCACTTCCTTGCAACCAAACAGCCCGAAAAGAACCGGAGCTCGCCGATCTAGATTAGAAAATCAATTTTCTAAGCCCTCTCTCTTTCTCTGTCTTCCTCTCTTCCTCTTCACCGCTTTCTTCTCCTTCCCATCAAATACTTTACACGTGACCTTATCACCATCCTCCACGTTGAAGCAATACCCTAACCACCCCACTCACCAGAAGAAACCAGTGCATGGCTCATTCACTCATGAAAACTTGACTCTACCCCAAAAATCTCCAAAAGGGAGTCTGTCTATATATCACCAATATATATATATATATATATATATATAGGGAAAAGTGTTCCTAGTAGGTCTCCTTAGATTATAATCTAAGGAGACGGCTTAAAACTCCAACATCCGATTTTTTTCACGATCTGACCGCACATAATAATTTTCATGTTATAAGATGTATGCATATAAAAAATCATGTGGTTTGAAGTTTGTTTACTCTATTTTCTTTGGGTTCAAACATTAACGGTTTTTAAACAGTAGAACAAAATGGAACGATTAGATCAATGAGTAAATGAACTTCAAATCACGTGATTTTTTATATGTGTGCATCTTATAACATGAATATGATAATGTGCGGTCGGATAGCGAAAAAAAAATCGGGATGTTGGAGTTTTAAGCCGTCTCCTTAGAGTGTAATCTAAGGAGACCTACTTAGGAGCACTTGACCCATATATATATATATATATATATATATATATATATATATATATATATATATATATATATATATAGACTTGTATCCTTTCAAAAGGATTTGATCCCGGATCCTTCCCACTCAAATTCAACCCTCCAACATTCGAATACAAGATCCACTCCGTTGAAGTTGATCTATACTATTTCAAGTATCTATAAACCAAAAATCAAGTGTTTTAAATACTTTTTGCCCATCCATCAAGCGACGCAAAATGAACGGCCGAAAGTAGTGAGTTGGTTAGATCTATGTCTTTAGACATACAAATTCTCGATCCGACCATTTCATTATGATCTAAACATTTAAAAACCCCTATAAACTAATTTTTGTTAGATTTCAAATGTTCTACACCGTTAAACTAACCAACTCACTATTTAGGCCGTCCGTTTTTCCCTACTTGATGGATGGGCAAAAAGTATTTAAAACACTTGTTTTGGTTTATAGATACTTGAAATAGTATAGATCAACTTCAACAGAGTGGATCTTGTATTCGAATGTTGGAGGGTTGAATTTGAGTGGGAAGGATCCGGGATCAAATCCCTTTGAAAGGATACAAGTCTATCTCTCTCTCTCTCTCTCTCTCTATATATATATATATATATATATATATATATATATAATATATATATATAGATAGATAGACTTGTATCCTTTCAAAAGGATTTGATCCCAGATATATATATAGAGGAATCTGTACCTCAGCCTGCGGGCTGAGAGAGTTTCTCAGCCTGCGGGACGTGGCTGAATATAGGCCACACATCGGTCGCAGAGTGTGGGCGCCACAAAAAATCAAAAAATCCCGCCTAAACAATCGTGAATCAAAAGGACAAAAATACCCCTTTTAAATGACGACTGCGACTTCTAGCATTCAAAAGTAAAAAAACATTCAATGGTCGCAGACTTAATACAGAATAAAGAATACAAGACAAAAAAATGCTATCGCATAGCAATGCGACCTCCTTCGGTACTGCGACCAAATTCGCAATCTTCTTTCTCATGCCTTCTGTAAAAGAAGTAATTAATATTATATCTACCGTGATACAACACCAGTCTAGAAAAAAAGATATGCACTAATGTTAATCTCGAGAAAGGAAAGATGTGCACCATACGTAATCTAAAGATATAGCCAAACAATTCTATAAAAAGTTAATTTGTACTTCGGATTCTCCAGCAATAAGTCTTCAATTAAATATTTAATTTTTTTTACCACTTCCTACCATACTCAACCTCACCTGTAACAATTATTATTACTATTCATGTTCTTCCACAATATTCACCTTTATATAAAGCTTGTAACTAATATATTACCTCATACCTAAAAAACTATAATTTTGCTCTTCCTTTTCAATTTGATTTCAAAAACTTTCAAAAAAAAATTCATTCTTGAATCATGTCTCCCCATCTTCTTCCTCTGAACACTCAGAATTCAACTTCAATCAATCCCCCACCGGTCCTTTGTCTTTAGGATATTCTAGTGAATCTGATACCAGTCTGGACTTCACTCCTTTTGACTATCTCACTACATCAAATAATGTATTAACTGATCCTCCTATTCACGATGATAATGAATTTTTCATGTGGGTTAGTGAAGAAGACATTATTCCTCTGCCACTTGACGGAGACATGCTTGATGAAAGCATGTCCTCTGATGCTGTAGGCTCGCTTCCTAGCAACGGGTCAGACGAAGAGCTTGATAGAGACGATCCATTCTGGGAGTTCATCGGTGAACAAAAAAACCTCAAAACCAGCAAGATGATGAGGAAATAAGTGATGAAGAGGAAGAGCAGAAGAATGAAGACGATGAATCTGCTTATGATGGTGATAATGACGAGGATTAGGATTTCCTGATCTTCTGATATTCAATTATATTTTGTCTTCTTTAAAAGCTTTTAATTCTATTTTTTTTGTAAGGTCTCTTTCTCAATATATTAACTTATAAGCTCTTTAATTACATATCCAAACTGCGACTGCTGCTCTTAAACACTGCGACCATAGTCGCAATCCTACTACGGATGCAATTTATGGTCGCAGTTAATCATTTATCAGTTCCCAATGCGACTTTGGTCGCAATAATGTACTGTTTTGGAGTTCAAAGTAATTTAAAGTTATAGTGTATTAACTTTTAAACTGTTTTGGATAACTGAACAGTCACCTAGGAAGTATACAATTTTTGGGAAAAGATAGAAAATATATTTGAGAGATATTCACGTGGTCCGAGAGCTTAAACCTTTTGGAATTCCGGGATTAAAAATATATAAAGGGTCATGAGCAAAGGAATAAAAAACATACCATCCTCTTCACCGGAAAGAAGCCAATACATTCAAACAATGTCTTCACCATCACCACCGTCTTCACCAGAAAGAAGCCAATCATCAAATGATGATTTTATGTTTAGTTCTGAAACAATGTCTCGCTATGGGTCAGAATCTGAGCTTGATACAGACGAACCTTTCTGGGAGTTCATTGATGAACCAAAAACACAAACATGAAGAGGAAGAAAGTGACGATGAGACTGTACCTGAAGAGGAGGAAGAGACAGAAGACGAAAGCGATACAGAAGACGAAAGCATGACTCTTGACGACGAATCTGATTACTATGGTGATGACGACGATTAGAAGTTAAAAAATTGTATTTTGTTTTTCTTTTTAAATATATATAAATCAAATTGAGTTATTTATGGAAGTTTTTCTTTTTAAATATATATAAATCTGTTTTCTAAAGTTATTTGTGTGAATTACATTTTTTACTACTATGTATCGGTTGAAATATTGCGACCATGGAGGCAGACTTAATAAATACAATGCGACCAAGGTCGCAGTTGCTGGTCTTTAATCTTAATCAACAACAACACTGCTACCTTGGTCGCAGTTTCTGACCGCATCAGACAACAGACAACTTTTCATTTTTCATTTAGATTCAAAAAAATGACTTAATCCAAAACATCACTTAATAAAACAAGAACACGGCGACCTTGATCGCTATGCATGTTAATCTAAAGGAAAACACTTACTTAACGTACTGCGACCAATGTCGCAGTCCATGTAAAGCGACCTAAGACTGCAGTTGTTGGCCATCTTTATCAACAACAACACTGCGACCTTGGTCACATTTAACCATGTACACTGCGACCATCTTTATCCTTAACAACACTGCGACCTTGGTCGCAGTTAATAATTATATTACTTCAACCTTAAAAATTTTTAAAATGAAAGGTTGCGACATTGGTCGCAGTTGCTGACGCAGACTTAATAAATACACTGCGACCCTGGTCGCAGTTGCTGGACTTTAGTCTTACTCAACAACAACACTGCTACCTTGTCGCAGTTTCTGACCTTAATATTAATAAAATAAACTGCGAGCTTGATCGCAGTTGTTGGTGTTTAGTCTTAATAAAATACAAAGCGACCTTGGTCGCAGTTGCTGTCTTTACGAATCAACAACATCACTGCGACCTTGGTCGCAGTTGGTGGTCTTTATAAATAATCAACAACAACACTGCGACTTTGGTCGCAGTTGATGGCCGCAGTCTTAAAAAAATAATCTCCAATCTTGGTCGCTATTGCTGGTTTTCAGTCTTAATCAACAACAACACTGCGACGATGTGACACGTCACCGCAACAGTTGCTTAGTCGCAGTTTGGTCGCAGTGTCGACCCTGGTCACAGTAGTTACTGTTTGCAATGTATCTTATGCGACCTTGGTCGCAGTGTCATCTATGATCATAGTTGTTTTCTTTGCAATGCATGGCTGCGAAAAAGTTCGTAGTTTATTAAAAAAAACAAATATGCTTTTTATTTATGTCCAGGCATTTATCTCCAGGAATGTGCAAATGATACAAAACGATCTCTTATACAATAAGATTGAAGTGTTACAAATACAGCAGTACAAAAGAAGACTAAAACATCAAAAAAATCCCTGTTGACTAAGAGCAATCTTCTTCTTGAGCTCTGGTGGCAGCAGAATCAATAAGATTGAGTGTTACAAAGAAGACTAAACATCACAGTAGCCAAGAAGATTAAACATCAAAAAATCCCTTGTTGACTAAGAGAAATCTTCTTCTTCAGGTCTGGTGGCAGCAGAATCAATAAGATTGAGTGTTACAAAGAAGACTAAACATCAAAGTAGCCAAGAAGACAAAACATCAGAAGAGCCAAGAAGAGCCCTTGTTGACTACTAAGAGCAATCTTCTCCTGCAGGTCTTGGTGGCAGCAGAATCTTTCGTTTATGAACATCTCTTCACCAGAAGATTATCCAGTGAGCATGGAGTTTCCTCGATGTCACTTCTGGGGTAAGAGAGGAGGTTTTGAGACCTCACAAGGAATGCTACCCACCACATCCCCCGCCGCCATACCCACTCTGACCATCCGTTACCAGCAAGCTTGACTGGTGCATCAAGTGAGAGCAGATCTCGGTGAGGATTAAGTCCTCGTCAGGGATCATGACTTCTTCCCTGTGAACGACGGGACCATGAACTTCTTCCCTGTGGACGATGAGGTCTATGACTTCTTCCTTATGGACGATGATGAGTCTCGCGACATCAGTCAGTTCGTCTAGGGTCATCTCATCCATGAGGCAGGCACCTGTTAGAGACTCTGAAGAAGACGAAAATTCTCAGAGCAATTGCTCTCGAAAGAAAACAGTCTAATTAAGGACTGTTAAAGGGAGAGGGTGAGCCCTATTTATAGGCAGCCCATAATAACCATAATTAATGGTTCATTAATCAGAATCGTCGGCATTAATCGTCTCCAACCGCCAGCGCCGGTTTGGCATTAAAAAGACATTAACGCCTAAACCCAATGAAGAACCGACGCGTAGACAACCGCTTCGGGAAACAACGAATGGTGCGGGGTTCGTCAACATAGACTTGACGTTAAAAGATCTCATAAAATCTTTATGACAGGTCGCGTCTCACGGACTGACTCCAAGTCGCATCAGACAACAGACAACTTTTCATTTTTCATTTAGATTATCCAAAAAACAACACTTAATAAAAACAACACTTACTAACGTACTGCGACCAAAGTCGCAGTCCATGTAATGCAACCCTAGATTGCAGTTGCTGGCTATCTTTATCAATAACAACACTGCGACCTTGGTCGCATTTAACCATGTACACTGCGACAAAAAGACTTTGGCTAAGGTCGCAGTTTAAATGTACATTGCGACCAAAGACTCTGAATACATTATATTCAAAAAAAATAATTACTTAACGTACTGCGACCAAAGTCGCAGTCCATGTAATGCAACCCTAGATTGCAGTTGCTGGCTATCTTTATCATAAAAACACTGCGACCTTGGTCGCATTTCACCATGTACACTGCGACCAAAGACTTTGACTAAGGTCGCAGTTTAAATGTACAATGCGACCAAGACTCTGACTACATTATATACAAAAAAAATTAAACTATAAAGTAGAATTTTATCGCAGGCTGAAAACATGGATCTGAAAAGATTTTATATTTTCAAAAAAAAATTTATCCCAGGCTGAAAAGGAGAAACTACATCTTTCAAAAAAAAGAGGTAAAGAAATAAGGCGAAAAATTAATTTATATCCTATAAAGAGCGGCAAAATAAAAGGGGGAAAAAATAATAATAAACAATAAGGAAAATTATCATAAGGGGTATTTGGTAATTTAACTTCTACCTAAAAGCGGGCCGCAAGTCAGTGAGGTGACAACTCGAGCCACGTCATCGCAGGCTGAGAGAGTACTCTCAGCCCGCGGGCTGATATACATTTTTCTCATATATATATATATATATATATATATATATATATATATAATATATATATATATATATATATATATAT
>JAVJIF010026816.1:0-56668 GCA_038442645.1 Agave tequilana | reverse complement strand
TCGCCCATGAATACTTGTTCTCTATCATCAACAGAGGAGTAAGAAGAAAGCTCCTCTGTCAGCACATATATGTCTGGTTGCCCCGGAATCAATCGCCCAGTCTTATTATGTGCAACCATGTTAACTACAGAGATTACAGCAGCAATAATGTCACTCTCAACCAGGTTAGCTTATGGTTTGGATAGAGCCTCTCAAGTCTTCCGGAACCTACAATGTGCTGAGTAGTGTCCGGGTTTGCCACACACAAAAGTTTCCTTTCTTCTTGAAAGTAGAGTTAGGGTTCTTTTCATCTTAGGTTTTGATTTTGATTTGAAGTTTGACTTATAAAAATGTTTCTTTAGTTTAGAAGGCTTACTTTCAATTAGATTGCCTTGAAGTAAGCTCCTTAGCCTTTTTTGTTTTCTCTCTTTCTTTGTTTTTCTCTTTAATTCTAATAGAATTATTACATCTTCAGGTTCATTTGTTTTCTTTTATGTTACATTCTTCTTGTAATCTTTTCATGAGTTTGGTAGTTTTTCAGTTCGGGCTCCAGCAACAATTCGGGTAGGGTGATGTTTTTATTTCTAAGATCATCAATTAGAACATGGTATTTATGAATTTAGAGAAAATATCTTTTTCATCAGACATGAAAAATTCAGAAAATTTTCAATCACAAATTTTTGAGTTCCAGCATCTTCAAGAATGTATTTTTTATTAAGGCTTTATCAAATTTCAGTTGCAGTTTTATAAGGACAGTAAACATCAAACAGTGCATTACTAAGTGTGCTGAGAATAATGTGTTTTACAGATTCTGTTTGCCTTTTCCAGTTTTGCAAGTCTTTTTCTTTCTTGCTTTAGGATCAGTTATAGCAACAAAATAGCCAGTTACATCAAGTGTAGACATAATCTTTTCTTGCCATCTTTTATAGTGAGTTTCATTAATGGTTCATCCCAGAGATGTCACATAGAGACTTAACATTAGTTACAGTAACCATAACAGTATCCATATCTCCTCTTAAGATACTACTAGCTAAGCTATTTAAATTAAACTTTCAAGAAGAAAGGACTTCTCTATTTTATCGAGGTGTGCGGAGCACTGTCCTTAAAAGTAGATCACGCCCCTCTGAGAGTATCTCGGTGCAGCAGGTTTATGGCGGCCTACCCTCTAAGATTTAACGATTGTTGGCCTTACAATGTGCACTCGCATGCACAGCCCTCAAACAACTCGATTTTTTTCTCCAGAGATGCAGAGAAGAACAGAAGAGTTATAGGAAATTTCAGATGAGAAAGAAGATGGTTGAGTTTTTTTTAGAGCAGGGGTTAGGTCCTTTATAAAAAGACTTTTTCATCAATAGAAAATCCTTGACAGAAAAAATAATCCTTGGATAGAGAAAGAAATCTTTCCTTGTGCAGAGAAACAATATTGCCTTGAAAAGTGTTACTGCAGAACTTGGACAGAGAACTCTCAATGGCTAACTCTGACAAGACAGGACATGGAGAGATACGAATCTCAACAGCTATTTCTGACCAATCTGGTGACAGAATTTGAAGAGATTTATTTTGATTTTAAATTCAAAAATAAATTGACAAAACTTAACCTATTTGGGTCACACCCCGAGGCTCTAAAACCCAGATTTGTCACCCCCTACGCGTGCGCTGCTGGCGCATATGCACATTAAGGTTTTTCAGACCCGGTAACCTAATTTCCTTCACTGGGCCTCAATGAACTTGTGTGCGCGCGAGCACCCCCTGGTTTCTAGCCTACACAACCATCATGAAAGAGACTCCATATATAAAACTAAAGAGTTCTTTTCCTCAATGTGGGACTAAAAGAACATTGCATAATTTTAAAATACCCTCAAAATACTAACACCTGTAGATGCAAACGATACAAAGCGTGCAAAGTGAGTCTAATAATGCGCCTAAAGTGCTAATGCACTCACACTGCACTTGTGACGCATAACATCACAAGTCTATGTCATCTTTTACCCAATCAATAAAACAATAATAATATTTCTCTATATATAAATTTTCTTTTATTACTCTTTTCAAGTAAGACTAAATTTCTTGATAAGAAAATGGAACACATTAACTTATTTCAGCTAAGCTTGATGATTTAAAATTTTTGAACACATAAAACAAATCTCCTCTCCCTACCGTGTTTTTAGAAGGGCTTAGCCAAGGCCAGTTAGGAGCATTTAGCCCGATCTTGACCCAGTATCATCTCAATTCTTGGGGCGAAAATTCACTAAAATACTATGAACTTTCAGCCAATCTGAAAAAAATATCATGAATTTTTAAAATTGCAAATTGCTATCATGAACGTTGACACTTTCAAGAAACTACCACAAACTATTTAGCAGGATGCTAATAAAAAAAGAAAAAAATAATTATACCCTCATCTAAGAGAACACACAAATTAAAAAAATAAAAAATAGAGGACAAGAAATAGTTCGAAGGGGAGAGAGCGATGGGGGTGAGAGAGAGAGAGAGCAATAGAGAGGGGGTAGAAGAGCGCAGAGAGAGCGATGAGAGAGGGGAGGGGAGAGAGATTGACAAGAGAAATAGAGGGAGAGTGATGAGAGAGAGAGCATAGCATAGCAGATTGAGGGCAGTGTGTATATATATATATATAATATATATATTATATATATATATATATATATCTATATATATATATATATATATTATATATATGAGAAAAAATGTATATCAGCCGACGGCTGAGAGACCCTCTCAGCCTGCGGTGTCGTGGCACATTATTAGCCACACTAGAAAGGACGGCCCGCTTACCGAAATAGTTGAAATTACTAAATAGCCCTGCTGTAAAAGACAGTAGATTTGTATAGTTTATTATAATTTTATATTTTCTGACATTACTCAATTTTGTTACAATTATCTTTTATAACTGCGGTCAAACTGCAAACATTTTTTTATCAAATCACGAAACTAATTTGAATCCTTCTTTATTATTTTTTTTGTTATCTGATTTGAAATTTAATGATTTTTTAATATAGTCGCAGTTTTACTTTTTTTTTTTCGCATGTAATGTATAAATTATTATTATTTTTTTACATATTGAATTCGGACAAGGACTGCGACTATGATCGCAGTGCTTAACGAGAGCAAGTCGTGGTACTGCGACTATGGTCGCAGTACTCACGACAGCATTTTTTTTTGGGTGAGTTTTTTTGCTAAGTTATATGTAATAACGGTGTCTAAGGACTGATACTATAGTCGCAGTTTATGTATGGTTTTATATGTTTGATCTTCACTGTAACTTATTGCATGCGAAGTAGGACTGCGACTATGGTCGCAGTGTTTAAGAACAACAGTGGCAATCGTAGGACTGCGACTATGGTCGCAGTGTTTAGTAAGGAGAACAGTGGCAATTTTCTAATTTGCGATATACAGTGAAATATACTGATTTTGAGAGGACTGCGATGATGTTCGCAGTATTATCTGTTCATATAATTTATTTTTGGACTGCGACCATGGGAGCTATTTGCGACTATGGTCGCAGTGTTTAAGGAGAACAGTGGCATTTTTCTAATTTGCGATATACAGTGAAATATACTGATTTTGAGAGGATTGCGATGATGTTCGCAGTATTATCTGTTCATATAATTTATTTTTGGACTGCGACCATGGGAGCTGTTTATAACTTTATTGAATGCAAAACTATCAAACTGTTTATGACTGGATAGCGACCGTGGTCGCAGTTTCCTATGTAATTATAATATGAGTACTGCGACCATTATTTCAGATAAGATGGAGAATTAATACCTATACGGTATACTTTGTATATATTTTAAAATGTGAAAGATTATTTTGCAGATAGAAGAAAATTTTATTTATAACATAATATGGTGAGAAAGAGACCTTACAAAAAAAGAGCATTAAAAGCTTTTAAGAGAAGACAAAATAACGTTGAATATCAGAAGATCAGGAATCCTAATCTTCGTCATCATCACCATGATAAGCAGATTCGTCTTCTTCATTCTCCTGGTCTTCCCGTTCATCACTTATTTCCTCATCATCTTCCTATTTTTGAGATTTTTTTGGTTCATCGATAAACTCCCAGAATGGATCGTCTCTATCAAGCTCTTCATCCGATCCGTTGCGAGAAAGCGAGCCTATAGCATCAGAGGACATGGTTTCATCAAGCATGCCTCAGTCAAGTGGCAGAGGAATAATGTCCTCCTCACTAACCCACATGAAAACTTCATCATCATCATGAATAGGAGGATCAGTTAAAATATTATTTGATGTAGTGAGGTAGTCAAAAGGAGTGAAGTCCAGACTGGTATCAGATTCCAGATTGGTATCAGATTCACTAGAATACCCTGAAGAAAGAGGACCAGTGGGGGATTGATTGAAGTTGAATTCTGAGTGTTCAGAGGAAGAAGATGGGGAAGACATGATTCAAGAATGAATTGTTTTTCTGGAAGTTTTTGAAATCAAATGAAAAGGAGCAAAAATATAGTTTTTAGATATGAGATAATATATTAGTTACAAGCACTATATAAAGGTCAATAATGTGAAAGAACATGAATAGTAATAATAATTGTTATAGGTTGAAGAGTTCCTTTTTTCCAGAGGTTTACTACGGGGCTGTTTGGATTCAAGGAATTGGGTGGAAGTGAGGAAGTGGAAAATGTCTTTTCTCATTTCCGCTGTTCATCCAAACACCGGAAAAGGAAAATGAAAAATTTCTTTTTCTTTTCTCTTTTCTCTTTTAACACAACCATTTCCTCACTTCCAAAGTGCTACAGTTAACTTTGTGGTCATGTAAATCTCATTTGTAATAAGTTGTAGCACAAAACAGTTAATTTTTTGCTCATGTAAATCTCACTTGCATTCTAATTACAGTCCAATTTTTATTTTTTTAATTAGTTTTTATTTAATATTATTTTGCGGTCAACTTTGTGGTCAACTTTTCCACTTCCACTTTCACATTACCATCCAAACTCCGGAAAAGACATACATTTTTCAAACCACACTTCCCAACAATATTCAAACACCGGAAAACTTACTAACCAATTCCCAAGTTCCAAAGGGAACTATTACCACTTCTTCACTTCCTCACTTCCACCCTTAACCAAACAGGCCCTACGTGAAGTACAAATAACTTGTTATAGAATGTTTTGCTTATATCTTTAGATTACGTATGGTGCACATCTTTCCTTTATCGTGATTAACATTAGTGCGTCTCTTTTTTTTAGACTGTTGTTGTTTCACGGTAGATAGATTATTATTACTTCATTAAATTCAGTGTAAGTAATATAATATTTTTATAAGATGTGATATACGCGAACTGATCTCAGGGTCGCATGGCTAAACTACCTTGTAAAAATATAAAAAATCTTTTACATAAGGCATGCGAAAAAAGATTGCGACTTTGGTCGCAGTGCTGAAGGAGGTCGCAGTGCTGTACGATAACATGTTTTCGTCTGTTTTTTTTTATGTTATAAGGAATGCGACTATGGTCATGCGTGATATAAAAAAGTTTTTGTTATACTATGACTGCGACTATTGTCGCAGTCGTCATTTAAATTGAAAGTTATTTGTATAAGTCTGCGACCATGGTCACAATGATTGAAAGTTTTATTATGTTATGACTGCGACTATGATCTCGGAATTTGTAAAACGGTGAGAATTCTGTTACAGAAGGCATGCTACTGTTTATTTCACATTATGTTCATCCATTTTTTTCTCTATTATATTTTCGATGTAGTAGAATTACGAATTTTATAACTGTAGATATATTCAACTGAAAATTATTTTAGGTAATTTTTGTTTGTGGATGAGTTTATGGCAGTTTAGAAGTTAAAATGGATTATTTTTGTCATTTTGATTCACGAATGTTTAGGCGGGATTTATGAGGTATTTTTGTCATTTTGATTCACGAATGTTTAGGCGGGATTTTTTTTGTTTTTTTGGCGCCTACACTCTGCGGCCGATCTGTGGCATATATTCAGCCACGTCACCGCGGTCTGAGAAACTCTCTCAGCCGTCGGCTGAGGTACAGTATATATATATATATATATATATATAATATATATATATATATATATATAATATATATAGAGAGCAAAGCAGAGCAGATTGAGAGTGATGAGAGAGAGGAGAGGAGTAGACTAGTTTTTCTTTTCTATTTTTTAAAATTTGATAGTGAATATTGAAAAAAAAGAAAAATATTTTTTGTCATTAAGGGCGTGTTTGTTTCGCCGCAAAACGCAAGTCGTAAAACTTCTTTTCCATTTTTCGTTGTTTGTTTCGTTGAAAAACAAGTTGCAAAATGCAACTCTTCTTTTCCCACTTGCAGTTGCTACAGTTAAATTTTGGTCATATAAATCTCACTTTTACACTCATATTTTCCCACTTGCAGTTGCTACAGTTAATTTTGTGATCATGTAACTCTCACTTATAGTACACTTACAGTTCAAAACAGTTACTTAATAATCAATATATAATTTAATATTATTAAATATTTAATATTTTAAATATTTTATATTTTTAATCTTTAATTTTTTTATGTTTTTAATATTGTTTTAATATTTAATATTTTACTATTTTAATTTAATATTTTTATTTAATATTTTATTTAATCTATTATTTTATTAATACTTATTCCATTTTTTATTATTTTATTTAGAGTTAATATTTTATTAATATAACAATATTATACTTTAATATAAAATTACTATATATTTAATTATTTATTTTTTATATAAAAAAATATAATTTATTAATATCATAATATATTTTATTATTATATTAATATTTTATTATGTTAATATTGTAATAATAATTCAGTATAATAATACTATAATGATAATTTATTATTAAATTATAATTATATTTTACTTTGTTAATTTTATATTTCTATAATATTACAATAATATTATAATAAAATTTATATTATAATAATTTTCAAGTATTTTTAATATTATAATATTATAACTATATTTTATTATTTTTGTAAGATTTTTAATATTTATATTTATTAGTATTCTTAAAATTTTATTAATGTTCTTTAGATTTTCTTAAAATTTTATATTATTTATTTAGTTAATATTTTAGTAATATTTTACTATTTATACTAATATTTTATTAATATTATTGTTATAAATAAAATATTAAGATTATTAATTTTTTATCTCAAATTTATTAACACAATTTAATTTGCAATAGTAGATTTATTTAATAGTATTATATAATTTAAATCACTACTACAGTTAATTTTGTGATCAACTTTTTCACTTACATTTTTACATTACCAATCAAACACCGTAAAACACAATATAATTTACCATTTACACTTTCACTTTATCAACCAAACACCGTAAAACACAATATACTTTTCCATTTACACTTCACTTTATCAACCAAACACCGTAAAACACAATATATTTTCTCTGCTACAGTTCACTTTTTCCATTCTCATTTTACGACTTACGACTTGCGACGTTTTGTAACGAAACAAACATGCCCTAAATTGTCATGTAATTTACAGTTGATCGTCAAGATGGTAACTTTTTTGAAAATTTGAGAGAAAAAAAGTTCATGATAACAATTTGTAATTTTAAAGTTCATAGTATTTCATTAAAAACTATTAAAAATTCATGGTATTGTATTAAATTTTAGCCCAAACTTTTGATCTTCCTAATGCTTCAAAATTCATGGTATTCTATTGAATCTTGGTGTTAAATTTAACATGCGGTGTGGGCTTTGCTGGAGGGAATGGGCTGTCAGTTTTTCCCTGCAGGTGGGCTGGCCACAGGGAGCCACCTGTACAAAATTGACCCAAAAGCAGGACAACTCAACCCAAGTAAGACTTGCCGCTTTGCTTTGGGAACTGGATTCTGATGGTTTTAAATAGACACAAATGGGCAAAGCAGCTGCAGGCCAATGGAAGAAGAAGGGCAAGGACCTGGAGACAAGACGCCATTACTCTATCAGTACTTCTCTTCTTCTCTTCTTCTTCTTCTTCTCATGATTTAGGGTTGCTTATTTTCTGAGAACCTATAATAACTCCTTTGATAACTGAGATGGAATATTTCATCCAAAAATAATAAGGAAATATGTAAAGTTATCAGAAATAGAGACGCCCCCAAAATTAGGAACCACTAATGCTTTCAATATGGAAAGATAAGCAAATAATTTTGTGCAAAATAAAGATGTAAAAAAGTTTTGGCAAGATATTCTTTTTTAGATAAGTTAAAAAAAAAAATGAGGTATAATATCTCCTTTGATAACTGAGACCTATAATAACTCCTTTGATAACTGAGATGGAGGTGGTCATGGAATATTTCATCCAAAAAAATAACGAAATATGTAAAGTTATCAGAAATAGAGACGCCCCCAAAATTAGGAACCACTAATGCTTTCAATATGGAAAGATAAGCAAATAATTTTGTGCAAAATAAAGATGTAAAAAAGTTTTGGCAAGATATTCCTTTTTAGATAATAAGCTAAAAAAAAAAATGGGAGGTATTTTAGAACCTGTGCTTTCTGGCAGATATAGTTTTGCTCCACCGCACACGCTACAAGAGAATGGTGTTGATAGTTGAAATTTAAATTTATCTATATTGTGCTTTGTGGGTTTAGGCCCAAGATCCACGGGCTAAAGGCCCGTAGAGAAAATGCATGAAAATAGGATATTCTCCTGCTCAGTTGTAGCTAATGTACAAGTTGCCATAAAACCCTGAAATTTGAGAATGCTAGGTTAACTCACCCTATAAAAGGATTTAAATCCCAGTTGAGTCACTAACTTCACTGTATTTATTCCTACACTTTCTCAGCTGTACTCTCTGAGACAACTTTGGCATATTGGCACAAATCAATCATCACTAAAAACCTTGAGTATATTCATCACTACTTTCATGTCATTCTTACATTTCGGGGCTGTTTGGATACAAGAAAGTGGGTGGAAGTGAGGAAGTGGAGAAGTGTCATTTTCTACTTCCGCTGTCCATTTAAACACCGGAAAAGAAAATTGAGAAAACTCTTTTTCCTTCTCTCTTTTCCTTTTTGCACAAAAATTTTCTCACTTTCAGGGTGTTACGGTTAATTTTGTGGCCATGTAAATCTCATTTGTAACAAGTTGTAGCTCAAAATAGTTAATTTTGTGGTCATGTAAATCTTACTTGCATTCTAATTTCAGTCCAATTTTTCATAATTAATTTTTATTTTAATATTATTTTACAGTTAACTTTTTGGTCAACTTTTTCACTTTCACTTCCACATTACAAACCAAACACCAGAAAATACAGTACACTTTTTCACTTTTACTTCTTATCTACAAAGAAAATTTTCAACAACAATTTCCGTGGAAAAGGGAATCCTGTTATCGTCACTTCTCTTTTACGAAGTGGAGAGACTATTATCTCATCACAGACATCTACAATGATACAAATGATTGTAAGAAAAACACACGAGAAAAATAAATGAAGTGCAAAATTTTGTATATCGTAATTGGAATGAGCATATGTGGTTGAGGTAGTGGTCTCTCCACTTCTTGACAGAAGCGAAAAATATTCATTTCCATTGGAACAAGATCGAGACTTATAATTTTCTCTTGGCAGGAATCATCAAGAAGAAAGTCTAATGACAACTTAGCATTAGATTTTGAAGGAAGATCTTTGTCGCATTGCAAAGGCAACGATTGGCGATCACCTGCCATAATATTGGGTAATGTATCTTTTGGATATTTGAAATCTTTGATAAATACCAATTATTGATGTCTTAAAAGAAAAAGTGTGGAGCATTCAAATGTTTAGTCCTAGCTGCAAATCAAGTATTCAAGGAAAATTGAAGTGTGATATTTACATGTTTCATTTATCTCATACAAATTGTTGCCTATCTGAATCCATTACAGACTCCATACATCTATTTTTTCTTAGTCGGTGTCCATATAGTATGCACCATATGAATATTTTCAAACTTATGATAAGCCATTAAAGTTGGTTCTTAGTTGCCAAGGAGGAACAAAATGAACGAGGTAAAATGTAGCAAACTGTTTATGACTATGGTCTGGGAGATATAAATTATGGATCCAAACACTTGACCATGAAGAAAGATTCGAAGCGCTTTTGAAGCCTTTTCGCTGCTTTTTTATGGCTTTCGAATAATTTAGAAGACAAAGCTAACAACTTGCTATTTTTGATAGCTCTTTTTTATGCCTCATTGATGGATAAACAAAAAACTTAATTCACTTAAATTTTTTATTTGTAGGCATGCTAAATGATGTAGACCAATTTGGGCATATTAGATCTTCTATTTGGTCTTGCTATCATCAAATGTAATGTGAAGGATTTGACTCTAGATCCTTTCATGCGTACCCAAGTTACGCAAATGAAGACTGAATGATCAGAATAACACTTCTGGAACTCCCGCTTCAGAGATATACAACTGAACTTATCAAATCAGGATTGTGGACTTTTACTTAAGACAATATATCACCTTCTTGAGTTTGCACACCATATTCTTCCCCTCGGCACCATACCCCGGAGATTGCTTCATATAGACCTCCTCAAAATCATCATATAAGAAGGTATTGTTCACATACAGTTGAAACATTTGTTACTGGTGGTTGACAACAAGAGAAAATAAGGCATAAATGGAGTTGAGATGAGCCATAGGAGAGAATGTCTCTATATAATCTACACTACAAATCTAAGTAAAGCCTCGAGCAAGTAGACGAGCATTATATCTGTCCATGGTGCCATCTAAAAGATGCTTGATAGTAAACACCCAACGATAACTAACAATAGTTAGTTCAGAGGAAATAGGCACAAAATCTCAGGTTTGATGTAAGGTGAGAGCATCCATCTCATCATCCATAGTCTACTTCCATTTCGGGTTCAGCAATGCTTCCTGATAAGACTCAAGTATAGAAATAAAGAAACAAACATAGCAAACTAGGGTAACATGATCATAAGAAATATTTAAAAATAAGATATTGAGTATAAGATTGTTTACCCTTTCGATGTGCAATAGGAAGATCCAAGTCAGAAGAAGCAGAAATATGCATCTCAACAGTAGAAAGTGAAGGATCAATGGGCAAAGAAGCAGAATGAGGAAGATTGGGATCAGCAGTTGTAGACTCTATATTAGCGGGGAGTGAAATAGACACCACATTCTTGAAATGTTTAGTATACACTTGCAATCATTTAGGTACAATCTCTTTTTCCAGATCTCCGGAACTATACATAGGTTGAGGTTTAAGCGAAGAAGTAGTAGAAGCAAAATACAGAAGTGACTCTAAGAAAGTTACATCAGCAAAAGTATAGAACTTACAGTTTATATGATCAAAACACCTATAACCTTTTTGAGTTTTTGAATAACCAACAAAGACATACTAGTTGTAGGTTCTAACTTATTCAATTTAAGTTGAAGATTTTGAATAAAATAAGTAGAACTAAACACACGAGGAATAACAAAAAACAGTAGGTTTATCAGGACCCATGTAAGAAAAGAGAATTCTATCATGCAATACAGAAGAGGCATTCTATTTATTAAGTGACAAGCACAGGGAATAACATCAGTCCAAAAAATTTTGGTACATGCATGTGAATCAATAAGGTGCGAGCTACACCTAGAAGGCATCTTTATTTTCTTTCAGCAAATCCATTTTTATGTGAAGTGTGTGGATAAATAATCTGATGTAAAATACCATGAGATGCACAAAAATGAGAATTTTTTTGAGTATACTCAGGAACATTATCAGTGCGCAAAACACGAATAGTAAAATATTGAATTTTTACTTCATTAATAAAATCTTTGATAACTGCAAGAACACAAGTCCTTTCTTTCAGTAAATATAACTGGAGACAACCTAGAATAATCATCCATAAAAACTAAAAAATAATGAAAATTATATATAAAAGTGACACAAGACAGTCTCCAAATATCAGAATGGACCAAATCTAAAGGAGAACTACTCACATTATTGACACGATTATGGTAGATAGAAGAACTACTACTATTATTGTCACGACTAGGGTAGAAGGCACGATGATGCTTTTCTGCCTAACAAGACTTACATTCTAAAGAAATAATAGAAGACTCAATACGCAGTACTTAACGTAACTTTTGTAAGAAAGGATGCCCCAAGCTATGATGCCATTATAGTGGAGTATTAGAAGGAGAAATACTAGCTAAATTAGAGTGAAGTGTACCATCATCCAAGTAATAGAGGTTGCCATATTCACGACCCGAATCAATCTTCATCTCATTCTGTAGATTCTGAAACACACAATAAAAAAGATAAAATATTGCACGACAACGATTTTGTATAATAATTTTACTGATATATAGTAGACTAACAACGAATTTGGAGAGAAAATGAGACTCAGTGATAAAGAAGAGGTAGCATGAACAACTCCTTTCTACTAACAGTGGAAGAGGTACCATCTACAATATTTACAGGAGGATTATTATCCAAATAAAGCGAATATAATTTTTTTTGATACCTGTCATATGAGTGAAAGCTCCTGAATCCTAAAACCCAATGTTTATTAGAGAAAGTAATAAATGCACTGGTACCAGAAGTAGATCTATCCGGGCAGTATTAGCTAAATGAGATGCCTAATATTTAGCTAAAAGAAACGCTGATAGTCTGACTTAAAAAATCTGCACAGTAGAAGCGTCAGTGGAAGAGTTAGTAGCTGAAGTAGATACAGACGTAATGTCAACAATAGCACACTTAGGTATACCAAATTTGTCCCGGCACTTATCAGATGTATAATTGTTTCTACTATAATACACAATGACGTGTAACCTTATCTCCGCGTCCACGCCCTCCTCCTAAATCGCAGCCATGACCGCATACACATCCTCTACCTCTGCCACGACATCCAGCTACCATAGCAGAGTTTTCACACCAGAAAAAATACCAGAAGAAGAATTACCTCCCAAGAAACACGATGAACTTAAGACAGAGTAGTAGAGGGAAGGAACAATGTCACTACCAAGAATTTATCCTCAAACTTGGTTGTCTAAGGAGGTATTAAATCCAGAGAGAAACTTAACCACGCTAGCTCATCACGATATCATTAAAGCGCCTTCAAATCTAGTACAAGGGGTTGAGAGAAATCCAACTCATTGAAAGTCTCATTCAACTTAGAGTAGTAGTCAGATAGAGAACGATTATTTTGCTGCAGTGAGAATAACTTCTCATATAGATGAGCAACATGAGAAATATTCTGCTTGTTAGAATACATCTCCTTCAAAATATCTTATATCTCTTTGGTAGTTTTCAGAAACATGACACTAGCACTGACCTTCTCATGTATATTGTTGAGTAGGCACGTCATCACGTTACAATCACTAGCCACCTAATCATCATAGGTAGTTGTATCCTTTGCTGGAGGATCCTATATAAGATGTGATCCGACAAATAGATGAAAAGATCGAGCCTAAAGAAGATAGTTGGCATCATTGAGTTTCATCGTAGTAGTAAAAAACTGTTTTAAAGTTATGAAATCGAAGGTGCGCTTAATGCCTTCAGAAGACATAGTAGCTAATAGTCAAAGTCATGAAATCGAATGTGTGCTTGGTGTCTTTGAAAGACATAATAGTTAGTAGTCAGGTAGACATAAGCAGGTAGATAGACATGTAGTAGTAATGAAACATCAAACAAGGTGCAAATAGTAACAGAGAAGATGGATGACCTCGACGAAGTTCGTAGGGGCATCAAGAGGTTATCACAAGGCACAGAGGAGCAGTGGTAGCCTCACCGAGGTCATGAACATAAAGCAAGGTCTCGACGAAGTCACATAGGTAGGGAAAAGAGATGTAGTGGCAGGGGGTCAAGGGAAAATAATTTGTGGTGGCAATAGCAAGATGGCTAGGGTTTTAGATCAAAACAAATTTTTTGGCTTTTATGCGTAGTATTGTTCATCATAAAGAGTAACTTCTTTTTAGAAAGATGGATTTAGATTACTAGATCTAGAAAAGAAAAAAAAAAGAAAAGAGGATAAAAAGAAGTTGGTTTGTAGATGGTTAGGGTTAGGGTTTATGAAGAAGAAGAGGGTAGGGTTAGGATTTTTACTCTAATACCATATCAGAAAAAATATTTGAGAGAGTTGATGATTCCTCTCTCAACACTTATTATTTATACATAATTATAAATACAACTCATAATATGAGTATGACTTCTAACTATATAGAAACTATTAATGAAATAAAGACTAAAATAAAGGCTCCTAATATGAAACTAACTAATCAAGAGTTCAATACATCCAATTTCATGGTCTATTTTGTTGAAAATAATTTACATTATTTGGATTGCATAAAACCAAAAATTAGAGAACTCTTAGTTTTTCTTCCTCCCGCATAATTTATCACAAAGGGACTGAGTGAATGAGTTAATTTACAGCCTAGAATGTTTGAAACCGAGAAAATTTGTGTGCAAAGGTTTAAAATGTTTAGATTATGATTCTGAGTTTGGATCTCCAGTTTGTATGTCAAACATAGATTTTAACAGGTCACCATTTCAGTCAACTGCAACTACTTGATGCATCGGAAATAAAAGTGAAAAATTATCAAAATTTTAGTTTTTAAATACTAAAAATAATGTAGATTAGTTTGTTTTTAACGGAGTGAATCCTGATAAGGATTCCTGTCACTGAATTCTAATGGGAAAGCTTTACATCTAGATCTTCTAGGGTGGCTACGTCATTCTCTGTCCATGTGTGTGAGAGAGAGTGTGTGTGTGTGTGTGTGTGTGTGTGTGTGTGTGTGTGTGTGTTTATCTCCTTCTCTCTGTGTAGTCTATCTCCATATACGGTGAGTGCGCACATGTGTATTATTGTGACCTGACATCCTAGATTTTTTGGAAACTGTGTCTACCGTATGGAGCATTTACTAACATTTTAATGAAGTGAACTTTTTGTTTACCTGCAGGTTTTACATTTTAATGAAGTGAACTTTTTGTTTACCTGCAGGTTTTGTGTGTTTAGAAAGCTTGGGATTCTATGGTATATGTACCAATTTAGTGATATATCTGAGTAGTATTCTTCATAAAAGCAATATATCAGCAGCAACAAGCATCACAATTTGGGCTGGGGCAAGTTTCTTTACTCCCTTTCTTGGAGCGCTTGTCGCAGATTCATATTTGGGAAGTTATAAGACAATCTTCTACTCATCTTTGATATATATTCTGGTATGTTATTATTCTTCTATGTTCTTATTTCCATTGACAGCTATAGTCAGATATCTATTCAAGTTGCGAGGGGCTCTCCATAACCAAGCAAAACGCAATACAGATACAGAGAGTTTCTTTCGCTTTACATGTATAGATAATGTACACAGTCTTCTCCCAAAAGATGAAAAACAGAAAGGAAAGAAAAGAAAACAGAAGATACTGTATATAGATAAAGTATCTAGTATACATCAATGTGTAGCTAGAATATCAAACACGACTATGATATATGATGCGGTAATTGACCGTTATAACAAATTATTGAAGAGACCAAAGAAACAAGTTTTCTCAATATCATTAATAAATAATTTAAATGTGAGCCCATTTCGTAAGAGCATGAAGTGTGGAACATGAAGCCTATGCAGACAAATACACATGCACATGCTCGCACACATGCGCACACAAACAAACAGAGTATCTTGAATTCACTTCGACTACATCAAAACTCCGAAGTCATGGTTAGGGTTAAGGGTAATATATTTATAGTGTAACATGCCCTCGCACGTAGAGTGCCCTTTTTATGGGCCAAAACATGAACTTTTGAACAATGATATTTTTTCTTTAATCCGCTTTTTAGATGTGTGTTGGGTTGCTATGATATTATTTCAAAGTTTCCTTTCACTACACCAAAACTCTAATGTTGACGGTTAAGGGTAATAAATTTATATTCTAACAGTATTGAACTATTATTTGAGTTTGTAACCCCAGACATAAAGGATGAGGTGCAACTTAATAATTAAGAATAAATATGGAATACTGTGTAGTTAACCACCAACCAGTGCATTACTATCTTCAACACCCTTTAATTGCTAAGAATTTACCACTATTTGTTTTCCTATCGAACCTACTAGAAAGCATAAACGTGTGCCTTTTTTGTCTATATTGCTTAATTGTGTGCTTTTTTGGTCTATATTGCTTAATTGTGTGCCTTTTAGCTCTATATTTCTTGGTTTTCCCTGTTACAGGGAATGGTAATCGTCACACTTTCAGCCTATCTACCGTCATTGAGGCCCCCTGCATGCAAGGATAACTTTTGTCCCTCGGCCACTGGATCACAAAATCTAATATTCTATTCTGGATTGTATCTGATAGCCTTTGGTAGCGGTGGAGTCAAGTCCTCCCTGCTCCCGTTTGGTGCATTTCAGTTCGATGATGAAGACCCAGTCGAAAGAGAAAAATTTTCAAATGGTTTTACTTCTGCAACAATGTTGGGGCCCTTATTTCAAGCACTCTCATAGTGTGGGTACAAGAGAACATAAGCTGGCCGATTGGATATGGCATTTCTACACTCTGCATGGCTCTTGCTATAGGAAGCTTTATCTATGGAACTCCAATGTTCCGGCTGCAAGAACCGAGGGGCAGCAGATTATCTCTTCAGGCTGTTATGGCTTCTTTAAGGAGTCTCAGCCATAGACCCCCAAGTGAAAGCAGTTTCATGCATGAGAGGCAAGATTCTGACGACAGAAATGAACGAACGAGTAGAGCAGCATGTACCAATGAGTTCAGGTAGGTCAGACTGAAATGTGCCAACTAAATCATGATATGCAAATTGATTAATTTTGCATGTTAACATGCAAATTTATTATATAATGTAGATGTCTGATTGACATATATATACGAGAATAAATGTGATATTCTACGGTGATATACAGCATCTAAACAAAGAAATATAGCAAGTATTTCAATATACTAAGTATTGCTTGAACCAAATCTAAACCTTGCTTCATGTAAGTTTAGAAAACTTTGCATTTAATACTTTAATCAAGATTATGATGATTTATTTGCTGCGTGCTTTGTCTAACAGGTCAGCAGATCACAAAGCGGCAAATATATTCTCAGAAACAAAGGAGGGAACTTCTCAAAGTCCTAGAAATGAATCTGCGGTTGCCAAAGCGGAGGAGGTAAAGATGCTTCTAAGGTTGTTTCCAATTTGGCTAACAAGCATTGTCTATTCAGTTGCATATGCGCAAATCGGCACAACATTCATCCAGCAAGGGAAAGCAATGCATACAAAGATCAGATCCTTCTCCATCCCTCCTGCATCGTTAGTAGCCTTTGAAATCCTGTGTGTTATCTTGCTGGTTTTACTCTACAATACAATTGTTGCCATGACGGTGAGAAACCTCTCTTTGTTGCAAAGGATGGGAATTGGGCATTTCCTTATGATATTAGCAATGGCAGTAGCTGCAATTGTCGAAGCGAAGAGATTACAAAGTGTCAACAGTGGCAAGCCTTTAAGCATACTGTGGCAGCTTCTGCAGTATTTCGTGGTTGCTGCTTCGGAGGTCTTTGTCTATATCGGTCAGCTCGAGTTCTTCTATGATCAAGGTCCTGATTCCATGAAGAGCTTGTCGACATCAGTCTCTTTGCTTACGATCTCGCTGGGCAGTTACTTGAGCTCCCTTGTTCTTACACTCGTTTCTCTTGCGACCGCCACAGGCGGCAGCGGAGGGTGGATATCCCACGATCTGAACGAGGGGCATCTCGACTATTTCTTCTGGTTGTTGGGGACACTGTGTCTTCTGAATTTTGTTTGTTACATCGCTTGTGCTTGGAAATATGTGTAGGGGAGAGGAGATAGAGGAGATGGAAGAAGGTAGCACAGAGATCAGAAGACAAAAGAGCAAGACGGCGCATTGAAGCAGGCTAGATTAGCCACCGGTCGACCGCACGGTCGACCGGGGGAGAGGGCCGGTCGACCGCCCGATCGACCAGTATGCACGACATGCACAGGAATAGCCTGGTCGACCGCCTGGTCGACCGTGGCAAGGAGCGATCGACCGCACGGTCGACCGACTGAAAGCAAGCTACTCTCTGTTTTGGTCTGGTCGACCGCCCGGTCGACCCTGGACATGGGCCCGTCACGGGCCGGTCGACCGGCCAGTCAACCGACAGACGCGTTTTGACTTTCCTTTTGGGATTAGGATTCCTTTTCTGTTTGGGATCGAATCAAATCGGGGTTTCCTAAAACCCAGGGACTCTGTGGCTATAAATAAGGGTTAGAGCCCTCATGTATTGCATCTCTGAAAGTTTCCTCAAATATCCTCTGTATTAGTTTGTATCGATTGCTGAATCAATAAAATCTCTCTCTCCCTTGCCCGAGGACGTAGGCACGTTGCGGAACCTCGTTAAATACTGTGTTGATTGCTTTTCTCTATTGTTATCTGTTCTTGTCGTGTTGGGTACGTCTCCGGCTGCATTAGTCTCCGCCTGGTTGGTGGATTCCTCAGAGTGGTTGTTGTCCTGCGCATAACAATTGGTATCAGAGCATCCCAGGTTAGTCGTGGGATCGTGTGTTGATTCTAAGGGCATCAGTTGCTGTTTGGCGGAGATCGTGTGTCAATCTCGGAGCAGCGTTGGGACTGTTTGTGGGATCGTGTGTCGATCTCAAAACAGCGTGTGGATCGCTCGAAGAATCAATTTGGAGGAGTAGATTGCATCAGAAACTCTTCGAGGGTTCTGCGTGGAGGTAAAGATTATATCTTTATCCAGTTTGTTTTATCTAACTCTGTTTGTTTTCGCATTGCTTTGAAGAATCAGTTGAGAAGATGGCTGGAGAACATCATCGGGAAAATTCATGAATCCACATCCGCTGAGGATTGATGTGGTGAAGTTCAACGGCACAAACAACTTCGGTATGTGGAGGTTGAAAGTACACCTAGAGAGGGGGTGAATAGGTGTAAGGCTAATCTAATGAGAAATGATGCGGAATTAAAAATAAATTGCAACACACTTGGTGAAACCAAAGAGTATAGCCGAATTTCTGGTGAAGGGCTCTGGACTATCTCCTCTAAATTCCTCTAAATAAGAGTTGAGGTGCTATTTGAAGCTCTCTTGGTTGAACACAAGTATGGTACACAAACACTACCAAGCATATAAGTATGATATGAACAATATGAATCAATGTAAGGTAAAATAAGATAGAGAGTTAAGAGATAGTGGATCAATTGCAAACAACAAGATATGTTTCGAGGTTCGAGCCACTGCTCTACATCCCCGCCTTCACACAGAAGGATTTCCACTATATCGTCCACACAGGGAATCTCCACTGAAGATTTGGTTAATACAATCTAGGAGTACACAACTCATCTCTTCAACAAACACAACCTCTTCACAAGAGGCAAAGTGAAAAACACCTAGAGGGGGGGTGAATAGGTGTTAGTGCTAATCTAAAAATTAAGTGCAAAACTAAGTGCGCTAAAAACGGAAGCTAATGCAAATTATGCACAAACTAATACAATACAACAAGTGTAGCCGAATTCCCCTTGCGAGGCTCTGGACTAACTCCCCTTGATTCCCCTTGAAATGGGTTGAGGTGCTATGTGAAGCTCTTGTTGGATGAGTATAAGTTAGGCACACACACAAGCAATCCAAGCAATATGAAATACACACAATCAAGCCAAGCATATAAGAATGAATTGCAATATAAAAGATGCAAGGCAACACAAGCAATGTATAAGATATGAATGAAGTATGATGCTTTGCACAAGTAAATGAGAGAGAGTTAGAGAGACAATGGATCAATCGCAAAGGCCAAGATATGTTTCGAGGTTCGAGCACCTTGCTCTACATCCCCGCCTACACCACCGTGTAGGATTTCCAATCCACTATAGGAGTACCGAACTCCTCTCTCAACCTTACAAAGCCACCGAGGCTATACAACCACAATCCACCTCTACCGAAGAGGGATAAGGCCCGTAGCCAAAACAAACACAATCACCTCTACCGAAGAGGGATCTAAGCTCAATACCACTCCGATCAACCTTTACCAAAGAGGGATACAACAAAAACAAGGAGGGTTTACAACTTAGAGGTTTAACCTCAAACACTTCTCTTTTTCTCTCTTTTCCACAAAACAAAGATCCTAATAGATTAGGATAGTATGATAGCTCAAGTGTGGAAACTAGGTGTTTTTGGAAACAAGCAACAAAGAAAAACTACTTGGGAAATCTCTTGTAAAAGATAGAAAATGCAAGATCAAATCAAAATCCCAACCCTAGTTTTCTTTGATTTTCCAAAAACCCAAAACAATAAAGATGAGAAGTTTTAAAACCCAAAAACTCTTTTTAAAACTCTTTTAAACACTTCAGAAAACTGGAATTTTTTCTCTTCAAAAACTTGGCAAAAATCCCAAAAGAGATGGGGTTTATATAGGCCAAACAGAAACTAGCCGTTAGAGCTGAGCTGGCAGCTCTGACAGGCAACGGTCGACCGGCCGGTCGACCGTCCAACGGTCATATTTTGACCCGTTGGAGCTACCGGTCGACCGCCCGGTCGACCCAAACTAACAGAGAGCAGAACTCTCTGCAGCGGTCGACCGTCCGGTCGACCGGACCACTGTGCTGCAGACGTGCACAAGTCTGTGCACGTCGGTCGACCGGTGCGGTCGACCGTCTCTTGGTGCGGTCGACCGTCCCGGTCAGCCGACCAGCCTGTCAGCACAAAAAATAAGATCAGAAAATTTGGGAAAAATGTTTTATAAAAATCTTTTATCTTTTTCTAAAAATTCTATAAAACTTGTTTTAACATTTTATATTGAAACATAAACATGTGATAAAAATTTTCAAGACATATATCAATCATATCAATTCATTTTTGTGTCTTGTCAATTTTATCAAAAACCAAAACTTGTATTTTTATCAAACTTGATTTTTCAATAGGAAATCTGATTTTCCTAAAACTTTATAGAAATACAAAAACATGATATTTGAACATTATTAAGCATGATGCATATGGACATAGGTCCAATATACATTCACAAAATATATCACAGTTTTTGTTCTTTAATTTCAAAAATATGTTTTATACCAAAATATAAAACTACATGAATAGGTATGTCAAACTAAGTTTGTATAAGTCATATAAGCATGTATGTATATAGAGCACATCTAATATACATATAAAACATGTAAACTTGTTTTGTTCAAACTATTCATGAAAACCAAAATCCAAATTATGAAATGTGTGTGTATGTGTACTTGAGCATATCAACTATTCTAATCTTTACAAATGGATCTAAACACACTATCTAAACTAGGATACCTAAGTCTTCGAGTCATCAAGAAGACTTGCTCCCAAACGCGATCCACCGAGTGCAAAGGTATGATCCTTAAGCTTGAGCACCGGAATCACCATGATAAGCTTCTAAACTCCTCGTTGAAGCTAATCACCAACTAATATCTTGGTTAATGATCTGAAACTTAAACAATACAAGATTATTAGTAAACATAACTACATGAGTTAATCATCATCAAAACTAGGGTGGAAGGCCTTTGGGCCAACAATCTCCCCCTTTTTGATGATGACAAAACTCATGGAGTTATATATGCATGGATTAAAGTAAAACTTCAAGGAAGCTCCCCCTTAACTCATGCATAGCCAAATAAACATAATAATATGCAATGAAGGCTCTTAAAAACATGAATGCACAAATATGCATAAACAATAAAGGTTCTAGATACCAATGAAATATTTAAAGCAAAGCATGCTCTAGATACCAATTAACAAATAAACATTTTCTAGATGCTCTAGATACCAATAAACATACATTAAACTATATTAAACTTAATATATGCAAAAACATAACTATGCATATATATAAAACTCACAAATAATTCTCCTCCTTTTTGTCAATCATCAACAAAGGGGTAAACATTCAAAAACTATAAATAAAATGAGGGGTAAAAATTTTTCTCCCCCTTTTTGTGTCAATCAAAACAATGCAAACAATGGTCTCCCCCTTTTTGTCTAAAACAAAAACAAAGTCAATAAGGGGTGACTACAAACATGATATCAATTAAAAATATGTCAATGAAGCATCTTGATACCAGATGAAGATAAATAAAGATTAATAAATGTTATATGCTATATACATTCATGAAGAGGAAGACGCTAAGTTAGCTTCCCTACACATATGAGTTACGTGAAGAAAGGAAGACACGCCCTAATTCACATAACACAAAATATGTAATGCATAAAAGGAGATGTGAAGCTCCCCCTACACACGTGTACCACATAAGGAAGAGTTGTCAAGCTCTTCAATACAAGATACACTCAACATGAATTTATACACATATAGGCAATGTAAAATAAATATGTTTTTCTCAAACAAAATTTTGAGATACCAATTTAAAACATTTAACATAAACATCTTGATATCATTAAGAGAAATGTGTTCTTTTAAACATATGATACCAATTTGAAACTATATTTTAACATAAAGCAAGGGAGTGGAAATCAAATACCAATTGAAAGACAACATCAAATTTTCTCCCCCTTTATGAAATACCAACTAAACATATGCATAAGCTTGTTAAGATACCAATTGAAAACAAATCAAACATTAGAAAATTTTCAAGCTTAGCATAAAGATATATATGTATGAAAGTTAGATACCAATTGACATTGATATTCTTGAAAGATTAAGCATACATATACAAAACATATATGAGTATACAAAAAGATCAAAATTGATATCAATTGAAAGTGTTCAATGATACCAATTGAAAGAATAGGGTCAAGTGTATATCTCATATTATAACGAAGAATACGAACTAGTTAAAATGAAAAGTTTTGTTAACTAGTACGAAATCCTTCAAGTAAGGAATAAATACAAATCATTTTTCATAAAAATGAAATCCACATGATAATCAACACTCTAATCCAATTAAGCATAAAAATGTCTCATGAAAACAAAACATGAGCAAATAATAAATGTGAGTGTACAAGTCAAGTATGGAGATCACAATCATGAAAATTTGTTCAATTAAGTTCAATTATTCCTTTAAACAAGAAAACTAAAAATTAATATTATTTAATCTTCAAGGCATTTTGTATGTCTAATACAAACCAAAGTATACATACATATCCAAGATACAAACGAGTCCACTATTTATATATGCATGAAGGCACGTGGCTCAAAAGGATAAACATGTATATCTAATAGTTTGGACAAGATAGACATATACATGAAGTTAAACAATTAAACACAAAATCAAGAAAAACTAAATCTTCATCAAAACGAATTTCATTTCAAGGTATATGTATGAATTGTCAACATAATAAGTATACATACATATCCCTTAAACACACTTTGAGTCCATAATAGATATTTGCATGAAAGGCAAATGACTCAAGGGGTATACATGTATATCTTCAAGTTTGGCAAAATACACATATACATGAAATGAAAACTCATAATCATAAAAACAAATACCAAAAATGGAATACAAGTTTAAAATGTATGAATCATCAAAACTAGACTATACTAGCACATCTAATGGGAACAAACAAGCATTCAATCCCAAACATATATAGATTTGTTTGTAGCCCATCATATGTACAAATATAAATCCTAGTCTTAATGAAAACTAACATCTAAACATATATTCAAAATATGAAGTATCAAAACAAACACGAATATTATTTTGCTATATAAAACAAGCAAAGATTCATCAAAAATTCTTTTATCAAACTTCTAGGTATATGTATGATTCATCCAAATTTAACAATATACATACATATCCCAACCGTAAACGAGTCTATTAAAAGTATTTGCATGAAGGCAAAAGACTCATGGGTATACATGTATATTTATTAGGTTTGAATTCAAAATACATATACATGAAGTAAAAACATGAAAATAGGCATAGCAAGTATAAATGAAGGAATCATCAAAACTAGCTTATACATGTGCATATAGTGGGTACAAATGAGCATGAGGTGCAAACATATAAAAGTCAATTTGTTCTCACTATGTGTATATGCATACATGCAAGTTTTGATAAAATCTATATCTAAACTAGTTTATACCACATAAATCATAAAACAACAAAAAAAATCATCATGAGAAAACTAAAACATGATTACTATGTATATTCACATGTATTAGATTCATGATGTACATTATAGCTAAACAAAAGGTGAGAACACTAAATATGGGTTCATATAAGCAAGTGTGTCTCAAATACTATACATGTATGTCAAGGATCTAATAAACATGGAATGAACATACTAATCCATAGACATCAAAAACATGCTATAAACATGAATATTGAAAGCATGTAAACAATAAATGAGGAGTTAGGATAGTTACCAAAACCGAAGAAGCAACTTTCCTTGTCTCCAAAACGTGGTGGTCCTCACCACCAAATCTTCCCTTGAAAGTGATGCATCCAAATGATTTCCTTTAAGTCCGGAACGCATCCACTTCAAGGTGTCATCACTCTCACGTCATGTGAGAGCCCACACCTACATCAAAAACAATAGGAGGGGTGGTCTTTGGTACCCACATCTTGTTGGGTCCATGGGGGTTAGTCCCTTCCCTAACCCAAACAAATTTCTTTGCTAAATTTGAAACATTTAATCTATCATAACAAAATTTAGCAAGATGGCCTTTTCGGCCACAATGTGTACATGTGTACACATGAGCATACATGTGTTGATGGTGTCCGTGTGGAGCATGTGTATGCCGTGGAGGGTGTGCATGCATAAATGATGGAACTTGTTTCTTTCGAACCAAGGTTTCCAACCGTGTATGGTTCTTAGCATATTGGCTCATAGTGGAGCCCAAACAATCCATTTTCTCCTTCAACATATTTATATCATTTTTAATCATAGAAGAAGTGGTACATGCATTAGGTAGACTAGATGAAGCTACACTAGCATGGCAAACATGTGCATCAATTTTATTTTGTAAAATAACATTTTTCTTTAAACATATTTCTAAATCTTTAGAAATTGAAGCAATCTTAATTTTCAAAGAATCATTTTCTTTTAAAACAAAATCAACTTTTGAAGACAAATTTTCATTTTTCTTCAAAATAGCATGACAATCATTTTTAGACTTCAAAAAGTTATTTTCTTTAAGTGCAAGATCAAGTTGAGATTTTAATGAATCCCTTTCATTAGCAATCTCCTCTTTCTCTTGCAAAACACAATCAAGTCTAGAATGCAAACTCTTATTTTCTTTTTCAATTTCTAGACTTTTCTTTTTCAAAATCTTATAATTTTCAATTAATTTTTCACAAACTATGGATAGTTCTTCATTCAAAGCATGGGAATCAACATAATCATTTGAAGAACTAGCACAATCATTACTATCTAATTGAGTTTCCGAGTGTACCTCAAGGGTCATTCTCTTGGACCATATAGCATTGTTGTGGTTCGGATTCTCCACTAGATTCCTCTTCTTGTTGGATTTGGACTTGAAGCTTGGAGGTGTTTGATTGGTATCCAATATTGCATATTTTACATCATAACTCCCATGCATATTACAAATAAATATATGAATTTTAATCCTCTTCTCTACATATTTGCAGGTACACATTTAAGAGAGAGATTTTCAAATAATCACTTAATTACCACTAATTAAGTGATTAATCCAAGCTTAAGGATAAAGCCAAATCTCAAACCAGATCTAGAGAGATCCGCGCAACAAACTCAGAATCTAAGTGGTCCACGTGGATAACAACCCAGATACCAGATCTCACCAGAAAATCTGGACCCAACGGCCGCAACCGTGCCGCGCCCATGCCGCGCCGCCGCGGCAATCTTGTGGCCGTTGAGCCCCGGATTTTGTGGCAACAACCTTGCTTCTGGATGCTTCTCAGTTCTCCTATAAATACTTCATTTGTACCTGCGAGAAAAACTGATCAGAGAAGAGAGGAGATTAGTTTTAGGTGTTGTAATTTTTAGTTGTTTTTCTCTAGTTTTCTTTCTTTAGATCCCTCTTCTTCTCTATCCCTAGATTTCATTACAAAAGAGAGTGATTGTGAGGGAGAGAGCTTGTAATGATCAATGGTGACAATTGAAGCTATGCAAGGATTGATCCATCCTCCATTCCTCTACTTGAGTTTGATTCTAGTTTCTTGTGCTTTCTTTACATGCTTTCTTTATTGCTTTGTTTACTTTCATGCAATCTAATTCAAGCTTTGTTTTAGTTCTTTAATGGCTTCTTGTAGCTAGATTTTCATTCCATGTACTAGTTCACCACTAGCTTAGCCACTTCAATAACTCTTGGGTGTTTGCTTTTGTTAATCTTGCAAGTGTATGATCTTCTCTTCTCCGATGGTTAAACCACCATCTTGCAAATGAGAAAGTAATTAGGTCAACACGCTAGACGAATCCATAGCCAACGGAGTGACAACGTTAGGCAAGCTTTCATTATCAAGGAGTTTGGTAAGTCTTGGCAAGCTAGCAAGGTAAGCTAGTCATGGATTGCTTTCTTTAAGTTTCTTGTTCTTTTCTTGTGAATACCACATCCACACCACTTCTTGATTTCTTTTCCTCTTCCACAATGAACATATCCATCTTCTTTTGGTTTCTTTTTCACTTGTTTCACTAAGTTTATAATCAAGAGAAGGATACTAGTTTGTTCACTTCACTACCATACGTTTAAAGCTTCCATCGCGAGCTCTCCCTGAGATCCGACTCGGTATAGCCCTATGCTATAGCGGAGACAAGAAAGGGTACATCAAACACATTTCTATACACATAATAAGTACACCTCTTCTAAGTCTAATCAGTGTTGGTGGTTGTCAATTTGTTCTACACTACAAAAGCGGAATCAAAGTTAGAAACACATAAAAGATAATCTTTAGATAAAGTGCTTCTAATGCCTCTAGGGCTTGTGCATTGGCCCCTATATGATTGCGATCACTAAGGAAGGATTCCTTGGTAATAGTAAGATAAACTTTATGACCTAGGATTTGCAAATAAACGGTCATCCTAATCTTCCAAACATGAATGTTGGAAGGGTCATACATAGGTGGGGTCATGAAGGCCATGGTAAACTAAATGTGTGCAAACAAGCAAATGCAAACAATAGATTAGCAAGCAAATGGATCTCACTCCTAGGATGTTAAGCCTAAGTATCAGGAGCACTAGCTCTGATACCAATTGAAAAACACCTAGAGGGGGGGGGTGAATAGGTGTTAGTGCTAATCTAAAAATTAAGTGCAAAACTAAGTGCGCTAAAAACGGAAGCTAATGCAAATTATGCACAAACTAATACAATACAACAAGTGTAGCCGAATTCCCCTTGCGAGGCTCTAGACTAACTCCCCTTGATTCCCCTTGAAATGGGTTGAGGTGCTATGTGAATCTCTTGTTGGATGAGTATAAGTTAGGCACACACACACAAGCAATCCAAGCAATATGAAATACACACAATCAAGCCAAGCATATAAGAATGAATCGCAATATAAAAGATGCAAGGCAACACAAGCAATGTATAAGATATGAATGAAGTATGATGCTTTGCACAAGTAAATGAGAGAGAGTTAGAGAGACAATGGATCAATCGCAAAGGCCAAGATATGTTTCGAGGTTCGAGCACCTTGCTCTACATCCCCGCCTACACCACCGTGTAGGATTTTCAATCCACTATAGGAGTACCGAACTCCTCTCTCAACCTTACAAAGCCACCGAGGCTATACAACCATAATCCACCTCTACCGAAGAGGGATAAGGCCCGTAGCCAAAACAAACACAATCACCTCTACCGAAGAGGGATCTAAGCTCAATACCACTCCGATCAACCTCTACCAAAGAGGGATACAACAAAAACAAGGAGGGTTTACAACTTAGAGGCTTAACCTCAAACACTTCTCTTTTTCTCTCTTTTCCACAAAACAAAGATCCTAATAGATTAGGATAGTATGATAGCTCAAGTGTGGAAACTAGGTGTTTTTGGAAACAAGCAACAAAGAAAAACTACTTGGGAAATCTCTTGTAAAAGATAGAAAATGCAAGATCAAATCAAAATCCCAAACCCTAGTTTTCTTTGATTTTCCAAAACCCAAAACAATAAAGATGAGAAGTTTTAAAGCCCAAAAACTCTTTTTAAAACTCTTTTAAACACTTCAGAAAACTGGAATTTTTTCTCTTCAAAAACTTGGCAAAAATCCCAAAAGAGATGGGGTTTATATAGGCCAAAACAGAAACTAGCCGTTAGAGCTGAGCTGGCAGCTCTGACAGGCAACGGTCGACCGGCCGGTCGACCGTCCAACGGTCATATTTTGACTCGTTGGAGCTACCGGTCGACCGCCCGGTCGACCCAAACTAACAGAGAGCAGAACTCTTTGCAGCGGTCGACCGTCCGGTCGACCGGACCACTGTGCTGCAGACGTGCACAAGTCTGTGCACGTCGGTCGACCGGTGCGGTCGACCGTCCCTTGGTGCGGTCGACCGTCCCGGTCGACCGACCAGCCTGTCAGCACAAAAAATAAGATCAGAAAATTTGGGAAAAATGTTTTATAAAAATCTTTTATCTTTTTCTAAAAATTCTATAAACTTGTTTTAACATTTTATATTGAAACATAAACATGTGATAAAAATTTTCAAGACATATATCAATCATATCAATTCATTTTTGTGTCTTGCCAATTTTATCAAAAACCAAAACTTGTATTTTTATCAAACTTGATTTTTCAATAGGAAATCTGATTTTCCTAAAACTTTATAGAAATACAAAAACATGATATTTGAACATTATTAAGCATGATGCATATGGACATAGGTCCAATATACATTCACAAAATATATCACAGTTTTTGTTCTTTAATTTCAAAAATATGTTTTATACCAAAACATAAAACTACATGAATAGGTATGTCAAACTAAGTTTGTATAAGTCATATAAGCATGTATGTATATAGAGCACATCTAATATACATATAAAACATGTAAACTTGTTTTGTTCAAACTATTCATGAAAACCAAAATCCAAATTATGAAATGTGTGTGTATGTGTACTTGAGCATATCAACTATTCTAATCTTTACAAATGGATCTAAACACACTATCTAAATTAGGATACCTAAGTCTTCGAGTCATCAAGAAGACTTGCTCCCAAACGCGATCCACCGAGTGCAAAGGTATGATCCTTAAGCTTGAGCACCGGAATCACCATGATAAGCTTCTAAACTCCTCGTTGAAGCTAATCACCAACTAATATCTTGGTTAATGATCTGAAACTTAAACAATACAAGATTATTAGTAAACATAACTACATGAGTTAATCATCATCAAAACTAGGGTGGAAGGCCTTTGGGCCAACACAAAGCACAACAATGATCACCTCTACACTTAGAGGGATGGGCACTTAGCCAAACAAGATCAACCTCACACTAGAGGGATAAGGCACTAGGCCACAAACCCACAACAATCACCTCTACACATAGAGGGATACTAACACAACCAAACTCCTCTACAATCACCTGTCATTAGAGGGATACTAAAAATACAAGGAAGGTTACAACACTTGGTGGTATCAACAACCACAAACTAATATTCCTCACAAAATAAGATCTTAATAGATAGGATAGATATGATAGCTCAAGTGTGAGAAAATAAAGAGTTTGGAAAACAAATCACAAAGAAAAATTGTCACGCCCCGCTTCTCAAAATACGTGGAAATGGAGTCGCGATGAAGATCGGCGACGTATATACGCGAGAAAATACCCCCACGCATACACGCTAAGCCTAAAGTAACCTGAACAAGCTACAAAATCTACTACGATAAATCAATATCACTGCAATTGGCATATAAATATCTGACACAATGATAACAGATGAATAAAGGAAAGAAATGATAACTGGATGCGATAAAGATAGAATCAGGAAATAACATGAATAAAATAGCAAGAATACCTATAAATAAGAAAAGAGAGACTCCAGCTTCTCGTAACGCGTATAAGCTCAATGAAACCTGAACAACATAAGAAAATGTCCAATACCCTGGACGTGCGAATCCAGGGTCGTCAGAAGCGACCTAATGAGTGTGTGTGTAAAGAGGACTGCACGTGCATATAAACAATGTGCACAGAATAATAACAAGATAACTGCAAACATAGGATAACTAAATAACATGATAAACAAACAACTGAATAATAATAACATGAATAAGCGTGCAGATAAAAGACAAGTAAAACAACTGTAAACGAACAACTGATGTCATAAGGTATAACCTAGCATATGTCACTAGTTTGATGTACAATCCTATATCTATCATAGTTTATACATGTATATACAGTCGGGTGATCACGGTTAGTTACAATACATTAACAGTTTATCATTATTAATTATGTTAGCGAACACCAATTGCCACATGTAATAGACGCATCCCATACTACGCCTACCACACATGCCAATCGAGGTCCTCAATTTTTGAAACTGATCGGTTGGAGACATTGTCTGTGTTTTAGGTGGGTCCCGTGGCATACCCGGGACCACGGCCCAGACTCCTGGCGCTGAACCAGGACCTACCGCAAGATAGTGAGGAACATGTATAACAGGAACAGGTACATGTATAACATGTATAACAGGAACAGGACGGGGTGCCAGTCACCTCACGGGAACCCTGCAGTGGAACCCTCTTTTGGATGCGCAACCTAAATCCTAGGTCCACCCAAAATACAGACGCTGTCTCCTCCATCAATCTCCCCAATCCTAGTGTAAGTTGTTTAATATCATGTTATTAGTTTATCAAGATTACTTAATATGCATGTTACTTGAATCACTGAGATAACTCGGTGGTAGTCACGGTAACAATATCAACATGTGTAATCAGGATACCGGTATAACAGGAATATATAATAACAGTGAACAGGATACTGGTAAAACAGGAATATGTAACAAGTATAACATGAAGGTGTTGTTACCGTATAACAACATTTTCCTAGCAATTAATGGTAGCATGGACATGATAGTTATTAGGTAGATACCAAGTATAATCAGTCCAGTTTTCTCAGGTAAATCAAGATATTCAGGATGAGTATATAATAATCCGACAAAGTATATAATCAAATCAAGTCCTCAAAGTCATCGACATATTTATCCTCTAAGTCAATGATATATCTGAACCTCAATAACTAAAATAAATACAAGTTCTGATATATCTAATCAAATCCTCATATTTAATTTAATCTAGATTGTCACACGCTCTCATTCTATCAAAGTCAATCACAGGATCCCAAAGTCAAGTAACATATCAAATACACAAATAAGGTGAACAATCACAAATGTCTCATGAAGTGATACAACGAGTCAAACTTATAAAATATAATATAAAGTCACATGAAATAATACGAGTAAAACACAATAACGGTAAAGAAGAAAATTTCATAATACGAACACTCACAACAAAATTAAATAAAGTTAAACAAAGAAGTGAAACACTCACAACAAAATTAAATAAAATTAAACAAAGAATTAAAATACTCACCTGAACTCGATCACAATCCAAAGCACTGAAATTCTAGGATCCCGATAAATCTACATAATTCATTCCAATGGAAATTGTTAGATTTTTAAAAGAATATTTTACTTGAGAGTTATAAGGGATTTTAATCTAGATTAATTAGTTAGAAATATGATTCTTTAGGTTTAATGAATTTAGTAGGTTTAATTTAAACCAATTTCTAATTTTTTGTTGGATTTTTAAAAAGCTTTAAATCATTAACATACTTAACGAGTTTGAATTTACCATTAAGGAAAGTGGCTTTAAAGTGGTTGATTTGATTTAATTTCGTGTTGGTATTTATCTAAAATTTTTATCTTAGAAAGTAGAAGTGTTGTAGAATATTATTTATGTTTTTCTCTATTTTTTTGACATTTTTAATAATTTATTTTAATATGCCAATTCATCTCTCTCTTTATCTCTTTCTTTCCTTCTTTCTTTTTCTTTGAACAGGGCCAGTCCCAGCACAGGTTGGACCAGGCCGGACCAGGCCAGGCCCAGGCCTGGTCCAGAAGTCCTTTTTCTTTTTTTCTTTTTTTTGTTTTTTGTTTTTTTGTTTTTAAACACAGGCCTGGCCCTGTGCTGCCAGGCCCAGGCCCAGGTTAGGCCCGGGTTGGACCAGACCGGACCAGGCCAGGCCTAGGCCTGGTCCAGAATTCTCTCTCTTTTTTATAGGCCTTTGGCCCTGTTGTGGCCCAGGCGGCTTGGCCCTGGCCAGGCCAGGCCCTGCCAAGCCTGGGCCGACCCGGGGGGGGGGGGGCCAGGCCAGGCCCAGGGCGGGTCTGGCCTGGCGCTGCACAGACTACGGGTCTGTGCAGCACAGGTTTTTTTTTAAAATAAATTCTTTATTAAAATTCTGAAAAAAATATAATTTAAAATTATGATTTAGTATATTTTCACATGTATTTTAATTGGATTTTTGAATTGGTTATGATGTAGAAAAAATTCGTAGATGGTCCTAGTATTGACATGATATTCAATAAACTATTTGTATCATATTAATTAAGAAAAACTAATTTTCTTACTTGGATTTGATTTGTTCAAATCAAGGCTTTTTAGGGTATTAAAATTATGATTATATAAAAATTATAGGTATATTTCTTAGAACTATTAAATATATTATGGTGAGTTTTGCCATATGGTTATAGATAAGTTGAATAACAGATTATTAAGATTAATAATTTATTTATTTGGTTCTAATTTAATTTAATTTATTTTTAAGAAAAACTGAGATTAATTTCACAAATTAGATCTACTTACTTGAGTTGTTCCTCCTTGCTTTCTCCTTAATCTCTCCTTACTTTCTCCTCAATCTCTGTACCTCAAAGCCCCTTTCGTTCATGATCCACTTGAGGAGATGAGAAGGGAAAGATGAAAGTGGGGAGAATTTAGATTAGGGTTTTCTCTTGAGAAGAAGAGAAAGAAAGAGTTTGGCTCTTTATATAGGATATAAGATATTTTAGAAATCTAAATTTCAATTAGATTTAGATTGCCTAATTTAGTAGTTGGGATTTGATTAGGATTAGTTGAGATTTATGAAAAGATTTGATACGATAGGATTTGGATTGGGATAAGGTTTTGGGTTAATGGGTAAGGATCTCAATGGTGATGGGTTATAGATTATTGGGTTTTAGTTAAAAGAAATAAGTAATATGAAGAATAAGAAAATAATTAGTGGGCTTATGGGCTTAGTTTTTGGGCTTAGACAAAAATAGAGAAAGGAGAAGAAAAGAATGAAAATAAGAAGTGGGCTTGGCTCACGCGGACTTAGCATAGAAAGGAAAAGAAAACAAAAGGAAAAGGAGAATGGGTTGAGCTTATTGGGCTTTGATGAAAATAATAATATTACCCATATAATTTAAAATAACTAAATATAAGCAATAAGAGTCTACAAGTCATAAACAATAATAATACTAATAATGATAATAAATCAAGTTAATTAATAATAATAAGATAATAGGTAGAATCAGGTAAATATTTAAAATTAATTATATGGTATTATTAAATAAGGGATATTACAAAAACTCTTGGGAAAACTTCTAAAATAGCTATACAAATGAAGATCAAAAACCAATTCTCAAAGACTATTTTTCTTTGAATTTTTCAACCCTTTTTAAAACAAATAAAGATCAAATCTTTAAGCCCAAAACTCTTTTAAAAACTTGCTGTAAAACACTTGTAAAGATGAAAAAATTTCTCTTCTAAAAACTAAGTTAAAACAGCTCAAGAGGGTGGGTATTTATAACTCACCAAAATCTGCCCGTTGGCAGTCTGGCAAGGGCAAAATTGCCCTTCCGGTCGACCGCCCGGTCGACCGGGACTGGATACAGAGAGCAGTAGCTCTTTGTCGGTCAACCGCCCGGTCGACCGGGGCCATTTCCAGAGAGCAGAGCTCTTTGGACGGTCGACCGCCCGATCGATCGGCCCATCAGCCCAAGCTGTCGTGCACGTTTATGCACGTCGGTTGACCGGACCGTCGACCGACTTCTGCAGCGGTCGACCGTCCGGTCGACCGAAAGAAGGCCATGTCTAGCTATTATAGGGATTAAAAACTTGTCTTTATGCATTCTAAAAAATCTCATAAAATACATATAAATTTCACAAAATAAGTTCTTATTAGATCTTTGAAATATAAATATGTATGACTAAAATTACAAACTATTTGAACCATTTTTGTGATATTGAAATTTGGCTTAAATACAAAAATCGTATTTTTTAAAACTTGAATTTTTGAAATGGAAAACCGTTTTCTCCAAAACTCATATAAATACAAAAACATGATATTGAAACAACTTTGAAGCATATTGTATATGGATAGAATCCAATATACATGAAGGATATTATATCTATGTTTTTGACATGAAATACAAAATCCGGTTAAACCGAAAACTAAAACCAATAAACTTTAAACTTGTGTGTGTATGTGAACTTGAGCATATCAACACTATCTAATCTTTACACAAGATCTAAACAATTTAAACACAAACCGAGGTCTTCTTGTAAAAGTCCTTCTCCAAGTAGACTCGATCCAAACGCGATCCAACGAGCTTGACTCAACCGAGTACTAGATGCGATCTTGACGCTCGAGCTCTTGAATCAACATGTGAAAGCTCCAAAATTCTTTTGTTGACGCTAATCACCTACTAATATCTTAATCAAATATCTGAAACTAAATATCACTAGATTATTAGTAAACTATAACTACATGAGTTAATCATCATCAAAACTAGAGTGATGGGCCTCTGGGCCAACAATCTCCCCCTTTTGGATGATGACAAAACTCATAGAGTTATATATGCATGGATTAAAGTTAAGCTTCATAGAAGCTCCCCCTTAACTCATGCATAGCAATAAATAATTAAGATATTCAATGTATGCTTAAAACAAATAACACATATTAACATATATGCTTTAATACCAATTGAAAACAAAACATATATGCTCTGATAGCAATTGAAAAAAATAAACATGTATATAGATGACATAAATATGCATATATAAAACTCTCAAAATGCTTTTCTCCCTTTTTATATAAAACAAGAAAATCATGCATAAACATGCACATATAAAACTCCAAATTTCTCTCTCCCTTTTTGTCAAATCATCAACAAAGGGGCATAAATACACTCAATAAAATTTTTTTCCCTTTTTGATCAAATCAAACAAGAAGGATGTATATGTGATATACATTCTTGAAGAGGAGAGACGTAAAGTTAACTCCCCCTGCATACATGCATTACATGAAAAAGAGATGACTAAACCCTAATCACATAACGCATAATATACAATGTATAAAAAAGGAGATGTGAAGCTCCCCCTACACAGGTGTACTACATATCAAAGAAAGGTCAATCACTTCAATATGAAATACACTCAACATGAATCTATATAAAGAGAAGATGTTAAGCTTCCCTTGCATATAAGCAATATAAACTAAAACAATGTGATACCAATTGAAATATATATCAATTTATGATAAAGGTATACATTGAAACATTATGATACCAAATTATGATACAAATGGAAAATAAACAAAGCATTTTTAATATACCAATTGAAAGTAAACAAAATTTTTAAGATACTAAAAGATATCAATTAAAAATATCTTGATATCAATTTAAAATGTCTTATAAATCTTTGATACCAATAGAAAATGAAACATTATATGTTTTGATACAGATTGAAATATAAATATTGGAAATCTTGATACCAATTGAAAGTAACAACCAATTGAAAGTAAAAACCAAATTATTTTAGGTAAACTAACTTATATCAATATAGATACCAATTTAAAATGCAATATGATACCAATATTGAAAATGTTAGCATATACCAAAACAAAGTCTTTTTCATTATAAAGAATGAAAGTAAGATACCAATTGAAAAAAAACTCGATTGAAAGATACTAATTGAAAGATAAAACATGAATTTCTCCCCCTTTATGAAATATCAATAAAAATAATGCATAAGCTTGTATAAGATACCAATTGAAAAAAATTGACATGAAGGACTAAATCAAGCTTAGCATAAACATAATTTGTGTTTTAAGATGTAAATATATAATAAGCACAATCAAATCACATAAATATGTATGAAAATGTAAATACCAATCGAAATTGATACTATTTGAAGTTGAAGTATACATATATAGAAAAATAAAATATGAGTATACAAACATGAAAATATCAATTGAGATACCAATTGAAAATATAATGAGGATCAAGTGTATAATTCATAAATACCTCCCTTTCATGCAAATGTTTAAAAAAAATTTCAATTAGGCTCACAAGGTATGGTCGCCTATCCGTCCGCCCTTGGATGGTAGGGTTTTCAAAAATAAGTTTTGAAAATAGTTTAACAAGTTTGAAAATCACTACCAATTTGAAGTATAATGACTAGTTTGAAGATAATATTTGAAGACTAGTACGAAATCCTTCAAGTAAGGAATAAAACAAGGGTATATCCATGAAAATATGAAAATCACTCAACAATTGACACTCAAAGTCTATAAAGCACGTATAATACTCATGAAAATAAAGTCATGAGAAATCATCAAGTAATATGAGTGTACAAAATGATGTGAAAAGCATAATTATGGAATTAGGCAATTAAGATCAATATGAAATTCCTTTATAAACATGAAAAATATGAAAATTTAATTTTCATCAAAATAATTCAAGCTTCAAGGTATATGTATGTTATGTCTAAACTAAAAGTATACATACATATCCAAACACAATTGAGTCCAAAATTTTTTTTTGTATGAAACGCAAATGACTCAAGGGTATACATATGTATCTAATAGTTTTATACAAAATAGACATATACATGAAGCTAAACACGTATCTATGAAAAATATATCCAAAGATAGGGAATACAAGTTGGAATGCGAGAATTATCAAAACTAGGCTATACTAGTACATCTAATGGGTATAACAGAGCAATTAAGCACAAACATATTAATAATCAATTTGCGGTCCACTAGTTATACAAGTATATACACAAGTTTTAATGAAAACTACATCTAAACATGTAATCAAAACTGTTGGCCCAAAGGCCCATCACTCTAGTTTTGATGATGATTAACTCATGTAGTTATAGTACTAATGATCTTGTGTTTAAATTAGTCTCAGATATTTGATCAATATCTTAGTTGGTATTTAGCTTCAACAAAGAATTTAAAGTCAAGTTTTGGAGATAGCACGTGTTGATTCAAGAGCTCACGCATCAAGATCGCATCATGAACTCGAAAAGGAGTCTTGCTCGTTGGATCAAGGTTTCGACCGAGTCAAGAAGGAGAAGAAGATTTTCAAGTGAAGATTTTGAAGAGAAGACTTGTGTCATGCTTGTAAGTGTCAAGATTTTATTTTTAAATAAAATGTAAAGGTTAGATTAGTTGGTGGATTGCTCAAGTTCATATATACTCACACACAAGATTTATATGTGTTTTTATAAAAGAGTTTTCATTTTGGAAAATACCGGTTGGTTTTTAAGATTCAAAATATACATGTGTTTTATCAAAACTTATTTAGAGCTTACTGTCAAAAATATAGATATTTCATCATATATGTGTAGTAGATCATATCCATATACACTAAGCTTCAAAAGTGTTTAAAATATCTTGTTTTGTATTTGGAGAAGTTTTGAAAAAATCGTTTTTGAAAAAATACAGATTTTTGTTTAAGGCAAAATTTCTATATTACAAAAATAGTTCAAAATGTTTGAAATATGTTTTGATTTTTAATCAAACATCTTTGTATATCAAAGTATATCAACGAACTTATTTTTGTAAAATTTATGAGAATTTATGGGATTTTATTGAAGGAAAGAGAACAAGTTTTTAATCCCTAAAAATAGTTGGACTGGCCTTCTGCCAGTCGACCGGACGGTCGACCGACGTACACAAACGTGCACGGCCAAGGGCCAGTCGACCGCCAGAGAGCCTCTGCTCTCTGGAAATGGCCCGGTCGATCGGGCGGTCGACCGGCTGGGTCATTTGCCAGGTTACAGTCGACCGGCCGGTCGACCGCTGGCACAACGGTCAGAAATCTGACTGTTGGCCGGTCGACCGACAGCAGGCAGACCTACAAAGTTGGCCTCCAACGGCCACATTTTTGAAGCCTATAAAAGGGGCTTCTTTGGACTATTTAATACAAGATTTGAAGTGGTTTTCAAGCTAGTTTTTGATACATCTTTTAGTGTTTATCTCCACTTGTTTTAGAGCCAATATTTTCATATCAAAAGGAGAGTTTTTCAAGAGTATTTTGAAAAGAGGTTTCTTGAGTTTTTCACCACAAACTTTATTCAAGTTTTCTCACAAATACTTGAGCTATTCATTGCTACATCAATCCTATAGGGATCTTTTGTGAGAGAGTTTTAGGTGATAAAAGTGTTTAGATCACCAAAGTGTTCTTCTTTGTATTTGAGGAGGCGGACTTGCGGGTTCGCATTGTTTCGAGTTCTAGTGAGAGCTCGGTGTAGAGGTGCGGCCTCGACAAGCTAGTGTGCTTGCGGTGTGTAGTTCTTGCGGGAACAAGAGAGGGACTAGTGAGTCCAAGGAGTTCTAGTGTGAACTCGTTGTAGGTGTTGCAGCATCGAGTGATCCGGTGGGATCGATTCTAGTGGAAATCCTTTTAGTGTTGAAGGCGGGGACGTAGAGCAAGGGTGCTCGAACCTCGAAACAAATCTCACGTGTTTGCGATTGCTCTCTATCTCTCACTTGTGTTTATATCTTGCATGCTCTTATTATTTTTATCTTTATACGCTTGATATATCTTGTGCCATATTGTTATATGCTTGGGATTGATTGCTCACATTTGTATTCAACCAAGAGAGCCATAGCGGCACCTCAACTCTTATCTAAAGGAATCTTGAGGAGTTAGTCTAGAGCCCTTCACCGGGAATTCGGCTACACTCTTGTGTCATACTTGGTGTGTTTGGATTAAGAATTTTTAGTTTGCATAAATAGAATTAACTCTGCATTAATTCATCATTAGATTAGATAGTCACCTATTCACCCCCTAGGTGATTTCAATTTGTATCAGAGCTTGGTACTCTTGATTTGGGTCTAATAATTTTGAGTTGAAGATCCTCATTTATAGCTAATCACAATATTTATACACGCACATGGATTTCATGTCACCTCCCATTTTTTATATTCTTAACATCCAAACTTGGAAGTTAAGATGTCATTGTACCTCAAAGTCCTAGGTATTCACGTTTATTTTGTCACTATTAAAGATTCATATTATTTAAATGGCAAATATCTTGAAGCTAATGCAAAAGCCATCCATGCTCTAAAGTCAACCCTAAATGATGAATATTTATCTAGGGTTTCTAACTTTGATTCGGTTTTTATAGTATGGAATACTATAGTCTCCCTTAGCGAACAAGAGCAATACTATCGGGGAGCAACTCGGATGATGAAAGTGATGCTTCCAACTTGTGCTACATGGTCCAAGGGGATAACCCCCTTGAGGTAAATTCTGAATCCGAGCTAAAAGAAGATATTGACATGTCTTATGATGAACTTGCATCTTTTTGTCAACAACTTCTTGAAAAATATGACTTGCTCAAAAGGATAATAAGAAAATAAAAAATAAATTTGATTCCATGTTAAAATAAAATGATTCCTTTCAAAATAAATTGGAATGTATTTCAAAAGAAAATAATATGTTGAAAAAGGTTAATATTTCCTTGACCTCTAAATTAAATGATCTTTGTGAAGGAAATACTTCTTTGAAAAATAAAATTATTTTGGTGGAAAAAGAAAAAGAAACCATTTTGGAAGAAAATAAATTTTTGAAAAGAAATATTGTTTCAAAGGAAAAGGAAAACATTTCTAAAAGGAACAAGATTGTTGATTCTCATTCTCACCATGCTTTTTATGCAACCATTGATAAAAATAAGTTTAAATTTTTGAAAAATAGAATAGATTGTTTGAGCTCAACTTTGAGTAATTGTGCATTTAATCATAATAGATTGAAAACCTTGTTTCAAAAGAAACAAGCTACACATGTTCATGCACATCACCCACGGCACACATATGCACACTTTGCACACATGATCACACTCATTCACATATGCATGCTAGAGTGTACAAATGTACACATTGCGGCCGCAAAGGCCATTTAGCAAAATTTTGTTATGACAAGGTAAATTCTATTAATTTTGCTAATAAAAATGTTTGGCTTCCAAACTAAGCTAACCCCCGTGGACCCAAAAGAAAATTGGTACCAAAGTCCCCACCTCTTGTGTTTGATGTAGCTGTGGGCTCTCACATGACGTGAGAGGCTTGGTGTCTTGATGGTAGATGCGTGTCAAGCTCAAAGATCATATGTATGAATGCATCACCTTCAAGGATGTTTGGTGGAAGGACCATCATGTTTTGGAGACTTAGAGAATAGTTCATACGGTTTGGTAACTATCTCTAAACTCATATTTTAGTTTACATGCATTTACATTAATAATTTTTTAGCATGTTTTTATGATATATGTTTTTATTGTGCTCATATGGTGTATACTTATTTAGATGTAGTTTTCATTAAAACTTGTATATATATGTAACACCCCGCTCCCAGAATACGTACTTAGTTGCGTATTCAGATTTTTCGATCGTATTTTTGATTTACTTCCTGTATTTATTTTGTATTATGAATTATTTATATGATTGTTTTGTCTTGGATCCGCATTCACGGACTCGGAGTCGGCCCTAGTCTGAACCGAGAACTCGATCCTAGTGAATTACTCGATTTGGTCTTTCTAGTATTTAGATTGACCGATTTTAGTTTTAAACATCATTTTCCAATATTTTAGATTTTCTGTGATTTTCTGGAATTTTCTGAATTAAAATGAAAATCTTCAAAACCGGTGTCGACCAGTGCCACTGACCGATTCCTGGATTTTTAATTTACAAATGGAGTCAAATTTTGAGAAACCGCTTTCTCATATTTGCTTAGAATAATATTTACTATCTTAATTCATTTTTTTGGAAATTTTCAGAATTTATCAGATTTCTGCCAGATTTGGTGTCGACCGATATTGGCGGCCGATTCTAGGATTTTTAATTTAAAAACTATAAAGAATTTCTTGAAATGGATTTCACCGTGATTCTTAGAATAATATTCTTGATTTTTGAGAATTTTTGTGGATCGTTCCGAGATACTTGATTTTCGGACGATTTCGGTATTTTTCCGAAAGTTTTCCGCATCCGCAACTGAATCCTGAGAATCCGCCACTCTAATTATTTTTCCTTTTTCTTCCAAGAAAATATCTTCTTTTCTCCATTTTCTTTTCCTTTTCCTATTTTCTTTCCTTCCTTTTCCTTCCACCAAATTCTCCATTCTTCCATTATCTTCTCCAACCTTCCACCAAAAATATCTCCTCCTCCAAAAATATCTTCTCCAAAATATCTAACTCCTCTCCCATCACCATGGCCGGCCAAGAGTGGCCAAGAGAAACACCACCCCTCCATTTTACAAAAACCCCCTCTCTAAATATTTATTCACATCACCTTCACAAATCCAAATCCTATATATTCCTTTCCTTCTCCTTTCCACTTCATTTTTCTCTTCACCTTCACCAAAGCCTTAACCACTACCAACTCCTCCTTCATCTCCACCATAACAACAACCACTACAACTTCTCCAACTCCTTACCTTCATCTTCTTCCTCCTCCATCTCCATGTAAACCTCCAACAAAATCCACCAAAGCTTTCACCTTCTCCTTTACCTTCTCCAAAACTACCACCATCAAAACCTCTCCACAAAACCACCACCCCATCATCTTCTCAAGGGCCGGCCACCTCCTTTGGATTGGGGCCGAGCTCTAATCCATCGGCAATATCTCCGATGATTATTTCGGTAATCGTTCACGATTATTCCGGTAATCATTCCGGTGACAATTGCAATCGATGATTATTCCGGTAATCGTTCACGATTATTCGGTAATCATTCCGGTGACAATTGTAAACGACAACACTAAACATCACCACCACCTTCTATCTTAACACCACCACCCCGAAATCACCTTTCCCTTCCTCTCTTCCTCTCTGTTGATTGCTGACGCGGATCTCACCCCCGCGTCTAGGCAACGCCTTAACGCGGATCTTCGCGTTCTTGGCATCTGTTTAAACGCGGCCTTTGCGTTCTTGTATCGACGCAACGCGGAGTCCATGCCCGCGTCTGTGTCCCTTTCATGTTTGCACGACGCGGAGCTAATGCCCGCGTCTGTGTTCTTCTCATGCTAACGCGACGCGGAACCCATGACCGCGTCCGCGTTCTTCTCGTGTCCTGACTTGAACGCGGGTCTCGAACCCCGCGTTTGTGGCACCTTTGCGACGCGATTCTCGCGTCTGAGACTCCTGCGTCTGCGACTCCCGCGTCTCACTCTCAAAACCCGCGTCTCCCTGTGCACTCTCTCCTTCCATATACTTCTCTCTCTAGTTTTCCTCTTTCTTTCTCTCTCTAACTCTTTCTCTCTCCTCTTCACTTATTATATTTATGGCGCGTACGCGAGTTCCATGGATTTCAGAGTTTTCAGCTATTCCAGAGATTTAGGCGAGTGTCCTCGCTCTCGCCTCCATTTGGGTTCCCCGCCTTGTCGAGTCGACATGTATTTTATTCCATGTTTATATGTTTTACTGCTTTATACTATGCGTGGCCGACCCTTCGTGGTCGTTGAACTCTGGGTTTCTGCCCACTTCTGGGATGGCTGGTAGCCACCGAGAGTGCGCTTAAACCCTGAGCGTTCTTGGTCCCTCAGCCTTCAGCCTCCGGTCTCTCACTATCTCGAAAGGGAAGTGATTGGGACCTTCAGGTCTCTCCGTCCTTCAGCCCCGGTCTCTCACTATCTCGAAAGGAAGTGATTGGGACCGTCAGGTCCCTCAGCTCCGCTTGATTGTGCTCAACCATTACTCTAACACTTGCAATATACAAGCTTGTTATGTAACCTCTTGACATATCTCTTGACATATACCTGTCTGTATCATTTAACACCTGTTATGTTAACACTTACCATGCCATTACTTCATACCTGTCATTTGCATGCTACCACTTAACATTGGCTCATGTTATACCACCAGTTCCCGGCGGATCCTGAATGGAACTAAGTGCCACACGGAGCAAAGTGCCACACCACACAATTGGGGGGGGCCACCTCTTGAATCTGTGGGGGCCACCTCTAGAATCCATTCCCCTCAGAACAAAGTGCCACATGGAACAAAGTGCCACACCACATACGTGGTAGGGGCCACCTCTTGAATCTGTGGGGGCCACCTCTTGAATCTGTAGGGCCATCTCCTGCCTGTACCTGATCTCTTGTTATGACCAGTTATGTTCCTACTCTTTACAAAGGATAACTTGCACGGGGAATGGGAGGAAGTGATGAATGCCGGTATGGTGCCTTGCTTATAGTAGTGGAATACCAAAACTGACGATTCGTGTTAGGGGGATTTCAGGCCCCCAGAAGATGCGTGTTAGGGGGATTTCAGGCCCCCAAATGGCTGTGTCCCGGGCGGACGGGAACTACTATAAGTATGAGCTATCAGTTCTTCATCGGCTTCCAGTAACGAACCTCGGCTTGCTTATATATGGATGTATGTGTGTTGGGATGTACACCAGGATACATACCTAGATATATGGGTCAGACGAGTAATAATAATAAAAGATGCCAGCCATGGATCCGTTGTATGCTTTGCCGAGTTTGCTTCCATCGGGTTTTACATTGGATTTCCGATTTTATGATTATTATCATATTAGCTACTCATATCCTGTTTTATTACCCATGTTCCATTCCATCAGTCTACTGCTCCTATCTTATCATTCCATGAGTAGTTCCTGCTTGATATCACTTGTTATATGTCTACCTGATTATACATGCTTATGCTCACGACACGGTTTTCAATGCATGATTATGATTCGGTTTTATCGATACACTTGTACTTATCTCAGCACGCCATCTGGCTTTTGTATCACCACTCGCCTGGGGAGTTCCATCTGACTCCCCTGGATTCTCATGTCCAGGTCATGGAGCTTAGAGCGTGTGGATTCCCCCAGTTGTTGATCAGAGTGGCGCAGCGGTAGCATGGATCTCCAGCAGACCATCTGAAGCTCTATCCTTCCAGGCCCCATGTGTGCCTCTCGAGTTTTCCTTTTGTAAACTCGTGAGTGCCTTTTGTACTGTTCATACTTATACATCCTTTGTATTCTCGCATTTGCGCCATGTTGGTGATGTAATATTATTGTAATATTTGTCACCTCTGGTGATAACTTTGTAATTGTACTCATGTGTTGGAATGTATAATGCACCATTTGCTTCCGTACTCTGATTCTTGCCTGTACTGATGCTTAGCGTATATACGTGAGGGTATTTCTGACCTGCGTATATACATTGCAGTAACGTCTCCGTACCCGAAGGTCGGGGCGTTACAGGATGGTATCAGAGCCTAGGTTCTACATCCTCAGTACGTCCAGATGGCAAATTAATGGTAATGAAATTTGCAACTGGAATGCATGAGTCCTGGTTATACAGTCCAACTACAAGTGCAGAGTTATCTATTCTTTCTTGATCGTTCTTCTTTTGATTCCTAATCCCTTCCATCTTTCCCCTATTTTGATTTTTCGAAGCCTTATACCAACTTAAGATATGAGTAGACTAGAGAGGTAGTGGCTGGTTCTGAATAAAGCTATTATATGATCTCTTCGGCTGACTCTATGGTGCTCGGGTATTCTCAGGATTGATCCTAATCGGGTTATCTTTCAGAAGTCAGTAGTCGGAATTCTCTACGGATATTCTACATTCTCGGCTATATCTTGCAGAGTGATTGATGCCTGGTATTATCGGTCTTCTTTATTATGCTCAGGACTATCAGGGTTTCCTTTATCTTCAATATTCTGGCTTATTCTCGGAGGGCTATCAAGTATGCAATACAACAGGAATTCTATTACAAAGCAACGACATCAGATCAGTATTATGTGGTACCATTCAAAAACTTATACAGCCAGAGGTGTAGAAGAGATCTATATTCTGATTACTGTTTAGTCAACTGAGAACCCTACCTATAGTGCTTCATATCTTAATTGGTATAATTCCGCCCTTGTCCTCCTTGTGTTCAATTTACCCCTTATCGAAATTGCGAGGACGCATTTTTTGTAAGGTGGATGGATTGTAACACCCCGCTCCCAGAATACGTACTTAGTTGCGTATTCAGATTTTTTGTTCGTATTTTTCGATTTACTTCCTGTATTTATTTTGTATTATGAATTATTTATATGATCGTTTTGTCTTGGATCCGGATTCACGGACTCGGAGTCAGCCCTAGTCTGAACGAGAACTCGATCCTAGTGAATTGCTCGATTTGGTCTTTCTAGTATTTAGATTTGACCGATTTTAGTTTTAAACATCATTTTCCAATATTTTAGATTTTCTGTGATTTTCTGGAATTTTCCTGAATTAAAATGAAAATCTTCAAAACCGGTGTCGACCAGTGCCACTGACCGATTCCTGGATTTTTAATTTACAAATGGAGTCAAATTTTGAGAAACCGCTTTCCCATATTTGCTTAAAATAATATTTACTATCTTAATTCATTTTTTGGGAATTTTCAGAATTTATCAGATTTCTGCCAGATTTGGTGTCGACCGATATTGGCGGCCGATTTCAGGATTTTTAATTAAAAACTATAAAGAATTTCTTGAAATAGATTTCACCGTGATTCTTAGAATAATATTCTTGATTTTTGAGAATTTTTGTGGATCGTTCCGAGATACTTGATTTTCGGACGATTTCGGTATTTTTCCGAAAGTTTTCCGCATCCGCAACTGAATCTCGGGAATCCGCCACTCTAATTATTTTTTCTTTTTCTTCTAAGAAAATATCTTCCTTTTTCCATTTTCTTTTCCTTTTTCCTATTTTCTTTCCTTCCTTTTCCTTCCACCAAATTCTACCAAATTCTCCATTCTTCCATATCTTCTCCAACCTTCCACCAAAAATATCTCCTCCTCCAAAAATATCTTCTCCAAAATATCCAACTCCTCTCCCATCACCATGGCCGGCCAAGAGTGGCCAAGAGAAACACCTCACCCTTCCATTTTACAAAAACCCCCTCTCTAAATATTTATTCACATCACCTTCACAAATCCAAATCCTATATATTCCTTTCCTTCTCCTTTCCACTTCATTTTTCTCTTCACCTTCACCAAAGCCTTAACCACCACCACTCCTCCTTCGTCTCCACCATAACAACAACCACTACAACTTCTCCAACTCCTTACCTTCATCTTCTTCCTCCTCCATCTCCATGTAAACCTCCAACAAACTCCACCAAAGCTTTCACCTTCTCCTTTACCTTCTCCAAAACTACCACCATCAAAACCTCTCCACAAAACCACCACCCCATCATCTTCTCAAGGGCTGGCCACCTCCTTTGGATTGGGGCCGAGCTCTTTTCCGTCGGCAATATCTCCGATGATTATTCCGGTAATCGTTCACGATTATTCCGGTAATCATTCCGGTGACAATTGCAATCGATGATTATTCCGTAATCGTTCACGATTATTCCGGTAATCATTCCGGTGACAATTGTAAACGACAACACTAAACATCACCACCACCTTCTATCTTAACACCCACCACCCCGAAATCACCTTTCCCTTCCTCTCTTCCTCTCTGTTGATTGCTGACGCGGATCTCACCCCCGCGTCCAGGCAACGCCTTAACGCGGATCTTCGCGTTCTTGGCATCGTCTGTTTAAACGCGGCCTTCGCGTTCTTGTATCGACGCAACGCGGAGTCCATGCCCGCGTCTGTGTCCCTTTCATGTCTGCACGACGCGGAGCTAATGCCCGCGTCTGTGTTCTTCTCATGCTAACGCGACGCGGAACCCATGACCGCGTCCGCGTTCTTCTCGTGTCCTGACTTGAACGCGGGTCTCGAACCCCGCGTTTGTGGCACCTTTGCGACGCGATTCCCGCGTCTGTGACTCCCGCGTCTGCGACTCCCGCGTCTCACTCTCAAACCCGCGTCTCCCTGTGCACTCTCTCCTTCCATATACTTCTCTCTAGTTTTCCTCTCTCTTTCTCTCTCTAACTCTTTCTCTCTCCTCTTCACTTATTATATTTATGGCGCGTACGCGAGTTCCATGGATTTCAGAGTTTTCAGCTATTCTAGAGATTTAGGCGAGTGTCCTCGCTCTCACCTCCATTGGGTCCCCGCCTTGTCGAGTCGACATGTATTTTATTCCATGTTTATATGTATTTTACTGCTTTATACTATGCGTGGCCGACCCTTCGTGGTCGTTGAACTCTGGTTTCTGCCCACTTCTGGGATGGCTGGTAGCCACCGAGAGTGCGCTTAAACCCTGAGCGTTCTTGGTCCCTCAGTCTTCAGCCTCCGGTCTCTCACTATCTCGAAAGGGAAGTGATTGGGACCGTCAGGTCTCTCTCGTCCTTCAGCCTCCGGTCTCTCACTATCTCGAAAGGAAGTGATTGGGACCGTCAGGTCCCTCAGCTCCGCTTGATTGTGCTCAACCATTACTCTAACTCTTGCAATATACAAGCTTGTTATGTAACCTCTTGACATATCTCTTGACATATACCTGTCTGTATCATTTAACACCTGTTATGTTAACACTTACCATGCCATTACTTCATACCTGTCATTTGCATGCTACCACTTAACATTGGCTCATGTTATACCACCAGTTCCCGGCGGATCCTGAATGGAACTAAGTGCCACACGGAGCAAAGTGCCACACCACACAATTGGTGGGGGCCACCTTTTGAATCTGTGGGGGCCACCTCTAGAATCCATTCCCCTCAGAACAAAGTGCCACATGAAACAAAGTGCGACACCACATACGTGGTGGGGGCCACCTCTTGAATCTGTGGGCCACCTCTTGAATCTGTAGGGCCATCTCCTGCCTGTACCTGATCTCTTGTTATGACCAGTTATGTTCCTACTCTTTACAAAGGATAACTTGCATGGGGAATGGGAGGAAGTGATGAATGCCGGTATGGTGCCTTGCTTATAGTAGTGGAATAACAAAACTGACGATTCATGTTAGGGGATTTCACCCCCAGAAGATGCGTGTTAGGGGGATTTCAGGCCCCCAAATGGCTGTTCCCGGGCGACGGGAACTACTATAAGTATGAGCTATCAGTTCTTCATCAGCTTCCAATAACGAACCTCGGCTTGCTTATATATGGATGTATGTGTGTTGGGATGTACACACCAGGACACATACCTAGATATATGGGTCAGACGAGTAATAATAATAAAAGATGCCAGCCATGGATCCGTTGTATGCTTTGCCGAGCTTGCTTCAATCGGGTTTTACATTGGATTTTCGGTTTTATGATTATTATCATATTAGCTACTCATATCCTGTTTTATTACCCATGTTCCATTCCATTAGTCTACTGCTCCTATCTTATCATTCCATGAGTTTCCTGCTTGATATCACTTGTTATATGTCTACCTGATTATACATGCTTATGCTCACGACACGGTTTTCAATGCATGATTATGATTCGGTTTTATCGATACACTTGTACTTATCTCAGCACGCCATCTGGCTTTTGTATCACCACTCGCCTGGGGAGTTCCATCTGACTCCCCTAGATTCTCATGTCCAGGTCATGGAGCTTGAAGCGTGTGGATTCCCCCAGTTGTTGATCAGAGTGGCGCAGCGGTAGCATGGATCTCCAGCAGACCATCTGAAGCTCTATCCTTCCAGGCCCCCTGTGTGCCTCTCGAGTTTTCCTTTTGTAAACTCGTGAGTGCCTTTTGTACTGTTCATACTTGTACATCCTTTGTATTCTCGCATTTGCGCCATGTTGTGATGTAATATTATTGTAATATTTGTCACCTCTGGTGATAACTTTGTAATTGTACTCATGTGTTGGAATGTATAATGCACCATTTGCTTCCGTACTCTGATTCTTGCCTGTACTGATGCTTAGCATATATACGTGAGGGTATTTCTGACCTGCGTATATACGTTGCAGTAACGTTTCCGTACCCGCAGGATCGGGGCGTTAATATATTTGTAAAAGTAGTGAGTAACATTTGATTCTTATATGTTTGTACTTCATTGCTCATTTGTACTCATTACATATACATGTATAACCTAGTTTTGATGATTCCTTCATTTATACTTGTTTTGCCTATTTTTGTGCATGTTTTGCTTCATGTATATGTAATTCTTGTTCAAAACTAATAGATATACATGTATACTCTTGAGTCTCTTGCCTTCATGCAAATTCTATTATAGACTCTTTTGTGTTTAGAATATGTATGTATATTTTTTAGTTTTGATAGAACATACATATGCCTTGAAGTTTGTTTTTAATTTTTATGATTTTCATGTTTTTTATAAAAAGAAATTCATGTTTATCTTGAGCCTCATTGATTATTTTCATAAATATGCTATTTACATGATTCTTGTACACTCACACTTCATTTGTTTACTCATGACATTGTTTTCATGAGAATTTTTTAGCTTTATAGATTTTGAATGTCAACACTTATGTATTTGGTATGCTTCATGAGATATATATGATTTCGTTTTATGTTTGAAGGATCTTTAACTAGTTTTTTCAAAAATTACTTTAAACTAGTTATTTATTCTTCAATCGGTAGTGTTTTCAAATTATGTAAAATATTTTCAAACTCTTATTTTTGAAAACTCCTACCAACCCTTTAAGTGAGGATGGATGGGCGATCATGCCTTGTGAGCTTTATTAAATATCTTTTATCATGTGCATGAATAGGGTGGATAGTTATGAGTTATACACATGATCTTCATGTTTATTTCATCTTTGTATACTCAATATGTTTTCTTATATATGTATGCTTCAAATTTCAAATAATATCAATTTCTATTAGTATTTTTCATTTCATACATATATATGATTTGATTGTGCTTGGTTTACAATATTCTTATATGTTTAAAGCACAAATTATGTTTATGTTAAGCTTGACTTAAATCTTGATTTCAATTGGTATCTCAATTGATATTTTAATAAGCTTATGCATTTTTTTTCATTTGATATCAAAATATACTTCATATTTTACCATTTATTTGATATCAAAGTTTACAATATACTTCAATTGGTATCAATATGTTTCAATTTCAATTGGGTTTCGATTCCAATTGGTATCAAAATGATTTACTTTTTATTTGGTATCAAAATTTATCATATATTTCAATTGGTATCTAAATATAAAATATTTTACTTTCTTGGTATCACAATTTACAAATGTTTCAATTTCAATTGGTATCAAAATTTTCAATTTCATTTGATATCAAATATCTTGTGATATCTTAAATTTTGTTTACTTACAAGTGGTATATCAAAATTTGATTTAAGAAAATTCAAAATTTGTCTTTAAAGTGATGATTAAAAATGTTTTGATTTGATTGCCTATATGCACGGGGAGCTTAACATCTCTTCTATATATAAATTCATGTTGAGTGTATCTTGTATTGAGGAGCTTGACATCCCTTCTTTATGTGATACACGTGTGTAGAGGGAGTTTAATATCTCCACTTATGCATTGTATATTATGTTTTATGTGAGTTAGGGTTTTGTCATCCCTTCTTCATGTAATGCATGTATGTAGGGGAGCTAACTTACCGTCTTCCTCTTGATGAATGTATATCGCATATATATATATCTCTCTATTGTTGATTTGTTTTTCACCCCTTTGTTGATGATTGACAAAAAGGGGAGAATGATTTTGAGTTTATATATGCATATCTACAATTTGAGTTTATGTTTATACAAAAAGAAGGAGAATGATTTTGAAAGTTTATACAAATAGGGAGAAGGTTTTTGGGAAAAGGATTTTTGATTTATGCATGTTTCTCTCACCTTGTTGATGTATATATATTTGTTTAGTTTTATGCACATTATTACAATATCTATTTGTTTATTGTTATGCATGAGTTAAGGGGACGCTTCTATGAAACTTGACTTTAATCCATGCATATATAACTCCATGAGTTTTGTCATCATCAAAAAGGGGGAGATTGTTAGCCCAAAGGCCCATCACTCTAGTTTTGATGAAGATTAACTCATGTAGTTATAGTATTAATGATCTTGTGTTTAAATTAGTCTCAGATATTTGATCAAGATTTTAGTTGGTGTTTGCTTCAACAAAGGATTTAAAGTCAAGTTTTTGAGCTAGAACGTGAGTTCGCGCATCAAGATCGCATCATGAACTCGAAGAGGAGTCTAGCTCGTTGGATCAAGGTTTGGACCAAGTCAAGAAGGAGAAGAAGATTTCAAGTGAAGACTTTCAAGAGAAGACTTATGTCATATTTGTAAGTGTCAAGATTTTGTTTTTAGATAAAATGTAAATGATAGATTAGTTGGTGGATTACTCAAGTTCATATACACTCACACACAAGATTTATATGTGTTTTCATAAAAGAGTTTTCATTTTGAAAAATACCAGTTTGATTTTTAAGATTCAAAATATACATGTGTTTGATCAAAACTTATTTAGAGCTTATTGTCAAAAATATAGATATTTCATCATATATGTGTAGTGGATCATATCCATACACACTAAGCTTCAACGCTTAAAATATCTTGTTTTGTATTTAGAGAAGTTTTGAAAAAAATCATTTTTGAAAAACACAGATTTTTGTTTAAGGCAAAATTCTATATTACAAAATAGTTCAAAATGTTTGAAATATGTTTTGATTTTTATCAGACATATTCGTATATCAAAGTATATCAATGAACTTATTTTTGTAGAATTTATGAGATTTTATTGAAGGAAAAAGAACAAGTTTTTAATCCCTGAAAATAGTTAGACTGGCCTTCTGCCGGTCGACGGCCGGTTGACCGAGCCAGAAGTAGGTCGACCGGGCGATCGACCGACGTGCACAAACATGAACGGCCAAGGGCCGATCGACCACACGGTCGACCGCCAGAGAGCCTCTACTCTCTGGAAATGGCCCGGTCGACCGGGCGGTCGATGCTGGGTCATTTGCCAGGTTACGGTCGACTGGCCGGTCGACCGCTGGCACAACTGTCAGAAATCTGACCGTTGGCCGGTCGACCGGGCAGTCGACTGACAGCAGGCAGACTTGCTGAGTTGGTCTCCAACGGCTACATTTTTGAAGCCTATAAAAAGGGCTTCTCTTGGACTGTTTAATACAAGATTTGAAGTGGGTTTTCAAGCTAGTTTTTGATACATCTTTTATTGTTTATCCCCACTTGTTTTAGAGCTAATATTTCCATATCAAAAGGAGAGTTTTTCAAGAGTGTTTAGAAAAGAGGTTTCTTGAGTTTTTCACCACATTCTATCCAAGTTTTTCTCACAAATACTTGAGCTATCTATTGCTACATCAATCCTATAAGGATCTTTATTGTGAGAGAGTTTTAGATGATCAAAGTGTTTAGATCACCAAAGTGTTCTTCTTTGTATTTGAGGAGGCGGACTTGCGGGTTCGCGTTGTTTCGAGTTGTAGTGAGAGCTTGGTGTAGAGGTGCGGCCTCGGGAAGCTAGTGTGCTTGCGGTGTATAGTTCTTACGAGAACAAGAGAGGGACTAGTGAGTCCAAGAAATTCTAGTGTGAACTCGTTGTAGGTGTTGCGGCACCAAGTGATCCGATGAGATCGATTCTAGTGGAAATCCTTCATAGTGTTAAAGGCGGGGACATAGAGTAAGGGTGCTCAAACCTCGAAACAAATCTCCCGTGTTTGCGATTGCTCTCTCTATCTCTCACTTGTGTTTATATATTGCATGCTCTTATTACTTTTATCTTTATATGCTTGATATATCTTGTGCCATATTGTCATATGCTTGGGTTTGATTGCTCACACTTGTATTCAACCAAGAGAGCCATAGGGCACCTCAACTCTTATCTAGAAGAATCTTGAGGAGTTAGTCCAGAGCCCTTCACCGGGAATTCGATTATACTCTTGTGTTATACTTGGTGTATTTAGATTAAGAATTTTTAGTTTGCATAAATAGTTTTAATTCCGCATTAATTCATCATTAGATTAGCTAGTCACCTATTCATCCCCCTCTAGGTGATTTCAAAAACATAAAGCACAAAAACGAACTATATACTAATATGATCATTAGCCTAAATGCCTATGTTTAGAGCCATGATATACACAATAGCTAAACTAAAGAGAGAATACAAAATATGGATCCATATGAGCATGGGTGTATCTCAAATACTACATATATACCTCACAAATCTATTATCATGGCATTTAACATAATAATCATAAAACACCAAAACATGCTAAAAATCAATAATATGAAAGCATGTAGACTAAATAGGAGTAAGAGATAGTTTCCAAAACTAAAAGGGCTCATCTCTATATCGCCAAACATAGTGGTCCTTCCACCAAACTCCCCTTGAAAGTGATGTATCCATAAGTGTCACCATATAGCTCGGAACGCATTCACCTCAAGGCACCAATACCCTCACGTCAAGCGAGAGGCCACACCTACATCAAATACAATATGGGTGAATTTTGGTACCTATACTCTATTGGGTCCATGGGGGTTAGCACCTTTCCTAACCCAAACAATTTGTTTGCAAAATTTGAATTATTAATTCTATCATAGCAAAATTTTGCAAGGTGGCCCTTACGTCCACAATGTGTACATGTGTACGCATGAGCATACGTAGTGTCATGTGTATGAACATGAGAAGCATGTGTATGCTGTGATTTGTGTGCATGCATAGGAGGAGTATGTTTCTTTTAAACATAGATTCCAAACGTGTGTAGTTCATCATGGCACATTGGCTCAAAGTGGAGCCCAAACAATCAAGACTTTCTTCAATACACAAAATAATAACAATCCCCCACTATTTCAAAATTAAAAAGAAGGATAATAGGAGCAAGAGAGAAGAGGAGGAAATATAAGAACTCAATACTTCAATAGTAGTGAAATTTGATCTATGAACCACTACGTAGGATATGTAAGTGTGTCCTACAGGAAGTTGATGAAACATAAAGTTTCTATGAACCAATTCCTAATTATGAATCATTGACCTACTACCCACATATCATTCTTAGAATCGAGCTGTTCAAAATGGGTTGGCGCGAATCAGCCATGCGCCCTACCTAGATATTCATGAGCGCTCTAGAGAATATATCTACATTCTCATAGAAAGCGGCCCCACTTCCACACTCAAATAGGTGGATCCATCAAGTGTGCATTGCAATTAAACACATCACCCAATAAGGTTATGGTAATCTATTAAGAGCTGATACTCATCCTTTGGCACACTACAATTTACAGGATCTACATCATAGGAAGGGACTTCTCAATAATAAAATAATGATGTGCATCACCAAGTCAATAAATGATTTGTTATTACCCATATGAACCTACTTCATGAGTTCATCAATCGAATAGGTTAGGTTACTATCATTTTTTATTCTTTGTTATAGACATGAGTCTCATTCCCCTCGATGTATTCTCCATTAGTTTTCTCCCTAGTGGTTTGGTAAATGGATCATTTATATTAAGCTCTGATCTTATATAGTCAAGAGATAAGATCTCATCATCCAGCAGCTCTTTACAATTTATATCTTAGGCGTATATGTCTACTCTTTCCATTGTATATTTTATTCTTAGCTCTAATAATAGTAGCTTGGTTATCATAATGAATAGACACAGACAGAGCTGGTCTTCCAAATTAGTATATCAATCAAAAGATTCCCGAGCCACTCAACTTCAGTACCTGCCTTCTCTAAGGCAACAAACTCAGACTTCATAGTGGAGAAAGCTATGATGGTTTGCTTGAAAGATTTCTAAGACACTGCACTCCCACCAAGTGTGATCACATATCCACTTGTGGATTTTAAATCATCAGAATCTGAGATCTAGTTAGCATCTGAGTATCCCTCTAAAACAGAAGAAAAACCACGATATGTCAAAGTATAATTAATAGTTCCTTTTAGATACTTTTAGCACTCGATATAATGTTGTCTAAGGGTCCTTATCAAGACAATAAGTGTAACGACTAAGTTGTCTCACGGTATAAATAATGTCAGGTCGTGTATAATTCATCAAGTGCATTAAACTACCAATGATTTGTGCATACTCAGATTGTGACACATTTTGTTCATTATTCTTTCTTAGGTGAATGTTGTCATCATAAGGTTTGAAAATAGGAGTGCAGTCAAAATGATCAAATCTTTTTAATATTCTTTTTATATAGTGTCCTTGTGAAAGCATGATCTATCAAAATTTCTAGTTATTTTAATTTTTAAGATCACATCAACTTAACCCATGTCTTTCATGTCAAAATTAGATGACAAAAATAATTTGGTATCATTTATAATTTCTAAGTTTGTATCAAATATAAGCATATCATCAACATATAAACATATGATAACACAAATATTATCCTCAAATTTAGTATAGATACATTTATCAGTCTCATTAATCTGATAGTCATAGGAAACAAGAACACTATCAAATTTATCATGTCATTGTTTGGGTGCTTGTTTTAAATCATATAAAGATTTTATAAGTTTGCAAACTTTGTGTTCATTTTCAGTTGTCACCCAACCTTCAGATTAGTCCATATATATTTCAACTTCTAGTTCTCCATTTAAGAATGCAGTTTTAACATCAATTTGATGTATCACAAGCCTATGAATAGATGATAAAAACAAGCAACACTCTAATAGATGCAATTCTAATCACAGGAGCAAATGTATCAAAATAATCAAAGTCTTTCTTTTGTGTGTATTCTTTAGCACCAATCTAGTTTTAAATTTATCCAAAGAATTCAGTTTTCTTTTAAATATCCATTGCAACCAATTAGTTTTGCACCTGGTGGCAAACCAACAAGTTCTTAAGTGTGATTTGATAATATAGATTCTAATTCATTATTAATAACCTCTTTCTAAAATGGAGCATCCGGAGAGGAGATAAAGGCCTTTATAAGTCAGAGGGTCATCACCAATAAGAAATGTAAAGAAATTTTTATCAAAGTCAGTTTCTTTTCTAACCCCTTTACTTCTCCTTAGTTCAATCTCTTCATTATCATCAGATTCTTGTGCATGACTAGATGATGAAGCATGAGAGTTTTATCTACATGGGTTTGTTGGCCAAGGCCTATCACCCTAGTTTTGATGATGATCAACTCATGAAGTTATGTTTACTAATGATCTTGTGTTTAATTAGTGACAGATCATTATCAAGATCTTAGTAGGTGCATAGCTCAACAAAGGATAAAAGGTCAAGATTTGGAGCTAGCACGGTGTGATCCAAGGAGCTTTTGGATCAAGCTTGGACCAAGTCAAGAAGATGAGAAGCCTTCAAGGGAAGACTTCAAGAAGATGAAGACTGTGTCTAGGTATAAGATTTTGTTTTTGTTTTAGTTAAAAATGTAAAATGATAGATAGTTGGTGGATTGCTCAAGTATACCATGCACACACACTCTTGATTTACTTGTCTTTTCATAAAAGATTTGTAGTTAGAAAAGATTTTTCTTTGTGACAAATACTATTTGATTTTGGTATTTTTATATATACATATCTTTTATCCAAAATCAAGTTTAGAGCTTTATGACAAAAACATAGATATTTCATTATGATTGTGTAGTGGATCATATCCATACACACCATAGTATATTTGTTTTTGTATTTGATGAAGATTTGGAAAAACATGTCTTGGAAAAATATGTTTTGGAAAATATTGTTTTGAAAAAACTTTTTATCTTGAGCCAAATATTTTCAAGTTACA